>VXCM01002227.1:0-146811 GCA_014773175.1 Lucifuga dentata | reverse complement strand
TTGGTTTTTAAATGTTGCTTTATTTTGTTCTTATTGTCTTTTAAATGTTGTTTTAATGCATTTTGTCTTGTGCAAAGCACACTGAATTGCCTTTGTGTTTAAATGGTGCTATATAAATAAATTTGCCTTACCTTGGTTTGATTCGCTCTCCATATTACTCTGTTGCTCCTGCTGTTGTTACATTGCTGCTCTGTGGCCAAAAAAGCCTCATGATGGAAATGTAAGTAAAATTTTTTAATTTAAAAAATCCCAAATCACTGGTTTTATTATCATATTAACTGTGTTCTGGAAAACAAATATTGATTTCAGTGAGTGAAGCTCTGCTGTTGGCATGAGATAACAATGTTCAGTGTTCTTCATCAATGTTCAGAGCACTAGTGATGCTTGATGCTGAAATCTTTTTATCTAAATAACTGACAGACTGTTGTTTTTGCTTGAGCACAATTGCCTAATTTTTTTGAACAACCACTGAAATGTTTTTTTTTTGTTTGTTTGTTTGTTTTTTTACGTTTTGTTTTTTCGGGGTTAGTTCACTGAGCATCAAATGATCTTTTTCAGGAATTCCCTGCTCACACACTCACACACACAAACATATTCACACCTGGAAGGTGCCCAGTACAACCACAGACTTCTCTGCTGGCCAATGAGCAGCTCCACTGGAGTTTGGGGGTTAGGTGCCTTGCTCAAGGACACCTCAGTAGTGATAATGAGGGAAGGGAGGGAGCGCTATTCATTTACCTCTCCAACCCAGATTTCTCCTGCCAGTTCAGGGATTGAACCAGTGACCCTTCAGTCANTCATTTACCTCTCCAACCCAGATTTCTCCTGCCAGTTCAGGGATTGAACCAGTGACCCTTCAGTCACAAGCTCGCTTCTCTAACATATAGGTCACCACTGCCCCAAATTATTAGTAATTATTATTATTATTATTATTATTATTATTAATAATAATAATAATATAATAATAATAATAATTAGAATTAGAATTAGATAATAACAACTTCCAAGTTCCAACAAACAAGTTGTTTTCATAGTTACTACTTGGTTATAAAATACCCTCATTCTTGAAAATATCAAACTGGTCATTTTCTGACACTGCATGTGTTTCCATGCACAGTCTGGGAAAAAATATGATGTGTTTTTAATGAGCTTTTTAGGATAAGAAATTCTATGTCTTGCAATTAAGTCACATAATCTCATGAATGACCATAAAGTGAACCACTTCTCCTACATTTCATAAACTACATCCCATCTCACCTTTAATCCCAACCATTTAATTGGTTCTACATTTTAAAATGGCTTCAACAAATTAGAATTCACCTGAAGTAACCTGGCTAATTCCAAGACTGTTCTGAGAAACTATTGTATGTCACCCACCCCCAAACAGCTAACACCCCAATCCTCAAACCTCATTGGCGGCGAAGTCTTGCATCAGAATTGCGATGTAGTTGAAATCCTTATCCTCCTGTAGGCTCACCAGATCATGCTTGTATGCACAATTTTCATATTTAGAACATCTGGCTGTCATGGACCTGCAATGCTGCAGGGCCTCCTCCCATGTCTTGTTCTCCTCCACTAGGATCAGGTTGGTATGATAACAGACAAAGTTAAGCAGTTCAGAGCATTGTTTGCTGTGCCACTGCTTCGCAGAGTAACGAACAAAAGCAGCACAGTCTCTGACTCGCGGCTCTTCTAATCCCCAGTTTGTGTAGTTAGATGTATTATTGTCAGCCCACTTCCACTGGTTTTTAGCCACTCGGTGCAGTCCAATCCACCCAATAGGGACCATCTCTATGTTTTTCTGGGTGACAGTGGTTAGGTTACCATTATGATTCTGGCAAAATTGTTGAGCGTCGTACCAGGATTTTTGTTTTGCATAATGGTAAACGCTGCTCTTATTAAAGCAGGAGAAAACAGCTATTTTTGAACATTTTTCACTCTGCCACTTTTTATTAGCGTTTCTTACACACACGCAGTGATCTGCCTGCTCTTCATTTCCCCAGTGTCTGCTCCTTGAGACATCTCTTTCAGCCAGCCCTTCTTTACTACAAAAGTAAACAAACAAAGAAATAGCACACTTTGACTTTGCTTACATATGTCAAGATAGACAGCAGGATCAAGATCATTTCATTACTCACCATGGATGTATAAACTTCCAGAGTGATTCATTCATGGGGTCTCTGTGCAGACCAATCCAAACTTCACTGAGATTTTTTTCTTCCAATAAGCCTAGGAGATCATATTCTGCATTAATTAAATTACCATAAGTTTCCTGGCAGAACTGTTGAGCATCTTTCCAGAAAAATTTCCCACTTTCTGAAGTTGTATAACTATAGAAGTCATCTGTGTCAGATGAACTCAGGCAAAGAGCAGCAATAAGCAGAAGAGAGAAAGCAAACTCAGAGCTCCTACTGTTCACCATGACTAGTCCTTCAGCTGAAGTGATTTAGAGAGAAATCTGTAAAGTGCTCAGACAATAAACACCACTGCACACTAAGAAGCAGTCAAACCAAACTGAGCAGCATTTAGCCAGCAGAGAAGCAGCAGATTGGTTGGTAGCAGTAACAGCTGTATGAGGTTTTCTCAGTAACTAATGAGCTGTCACTCTGTTCTTATAGCATCTACCTACCTGACCACTCCCACATACACACACCTCACCAGATCCAGCCAGTCACTGGCAGCTCTCATTAACACACACCTTATCATCCACATGGGGCTACTCATGCCAGGAATCGTTAGATATCAGCTACAATAACTGATATTTTTGGTAGGAATTTTGATGACCTCACAAAGAATTAGCAAACATGTCTGCAGCTCTACAGTTTTTTGCCTCTTCTAGATCAAAAAGACCTGCCACTGTGGTTTATTATGGATCCCATTGTAGTTCTAGGCAGAAGTGCATGACATACCAGCTCAAATGCAACATCATGCACCTCTGTCGGGAAGTGTAGAGAGTATAAATCCATAATAAAAAATACTTCTACAATTTGAAACACACTTCAAGCTTTGCACAAAATACTTCAAATTGCTAAAATATGACAAATGTAATTGGGGTGATTGCACACAGCAATCAACCCTATGTTCTCTTCAACCAAAATTCTTTATTATTATTATTATTATTATTATTATTATTATTATTATTATTATTATTATTATTATTATTTTCTTTCTGCCACATTTTTCGGCATTCAACTACTTCCACATACTTCAACCTAAAGACTTCAAACCAATTGAAATTTAAAGGGCAGTTTCAGTGGTTTTCAAATTTTTCAAACTTTCCAATATTTGAAACCTGTTTACTTCCACATGCTTCAAGGTAGAAACTTCAAACCAATTTCATAGTGTTCAACTTGATCTATCCCTAAGGGGGTTTCAACAGCATATTCGCATCTTTCATACTTTTCAAAATATTCAACCTTATTTCAGCACATTTTTTCAATTTTCATTTAAAATTTCCCCATTCAACTGACTGCAAAGCATTCAAAATGGCTTCACATCTCTTTCAGCTCACACAGTACTTCTTATACTATTGTACTACAATTTAAACTTATTCAGTTGCCTCTTCCACATCTTTTCAAGCAAGTTTCAATCGGTTTCAAGCAATCACTTGAAGCGGCGGGTTCAGCGTGTAATCACCCCGCAGTTTCTTCAGAAACTGCACCTTCTAGTTAAATGATACTGCTCATCGAGAAAGGTCNCACCCCGCAGTTTCTTCAGAAACTGCACCTTCTAGTTAAATGATACTGCTCATCGAGAAAGGTCTTTTTGCTGCTTACTGTCAGTTCATAAGTAGAAACTTTAAGCTTCATGCTTCTCCCCTGAGCAGTCTGTTGATTCATGATCCATTTTTGAGTTTCCAGTTCAGGCTAACAGCTTTTCTGCTGAAGAAAGATCTGATTGCATTCAAACATTCCAAAAACCAGAAAGTAGAATAAAATGTTTGCTGCATCAACTTGATGGTCAAGCAGCTGACAGACCTTGGATTGACATTTTAGAACAATTCCCAAACAACAATAACAATGATATTAACTCTCCTGATGCAAATTATTCAATTAACATATCAATGTTTACATATATAAATGGTTGCATGTGTGAATATCCATAACAGACAATAATTGAATGGGGACTGTTCCTGTCCATCCAAGTTTGTTGACACATTCATTCCTCACAGTACTGCTTCTTTGATTTATTGGCTGCAGATGATGATAACATCTCATCTTACTTCATTTGGTCCACATATTCATATATGCCCCTCATTCCTTTTTCTTCATTGCACACTTTTCCCCCTTCCTCTCCCTCTTCCTTCATCCTTCCACATTGCATCACTCTTTTTTCTGCTCCAGCCTGCAGGTAAATTAGCCTCTTAATCAAATCTTCATTCAAATCAGGACAGCAGATCTAATTTATTCAAGCATAACACAAATAGTATGCTATAGCTCGATTTGCCACATCTTTTAACATTTTAGAGAGATTTAAACCACCAAATTGGCTGTGTTTCCGTTTACTTTTCATATCAATATATGGTCTTAAACACAAATGATGACGGAAAATCTGTAGAGAAAAATTATGCCATGTGTTGTGGCATGAAAGTTGTTTTCTCTGAACTTGCCATTCAAATTTTCAACATTCAAAGCTGTCCAGTCTCCACGCTTGGATGGGCAAATCAGGCTGCAGGCAAATGACTGATTTTGAATAATTTTTGTAAATAGATGCTGATTAGCACAATCTTGTGCTGACCTTCATCTACAGACATCAGTGTTATTTATCAACCTATGGCCCATTTCATTATTAAGAGTATTAAATGTTGTAAATTCAAGTTTGTATGAAAAAGGCTTTCTTTCTTCTTTATCTTTCAACACCTCTCACCCATATGGAAGTAATATACTGTAAAAGTGTGAAATAGTGTGCATTGACTTTTTTTTTTTTTAAGATTTTGCAAAAAAATTCAATCACAAACTTTTTNTTTTTTTTTTTTTTTTTTTTTTTTGCACAAATCATATGAAAATAATTACAAACACATTGGCCCCTCAGATGGGTGGGCCCTCATCGCTCCCAGGCTGCCATACAATCCTCAAGCCTACAGGATACTCAAGGCCTACATACACCCATCATTATTC
This sequence comes from Lucifuga dentata, assembly GCA_014773175.1. NCBI lineage: Eukaryota > Metazoa > Chordata > Actinopteri > Ophidiiformes > Bythitidae > Lucifuga > Lucifuga dentata. Next base: position 141,694 of record VXCM01002227.1, on the reverse strand, counting down.
TTATGTGTAATGCAAGAGATAAGATGTAAGGATATAAGCTTTCCGCTAAATATCAATGTCAGCAATGTCAGAACTAACCAGTTCGGCACTACAGAATTAGCACTATGTAATCAATGTAAGGTCATGAAATTATTTTCAAATATGACATAAAATTTCCACAAGACAGAACAAACAATATAATATACCCCAAGTTTTTACACCCACAGATCTGTGCTATCTGCTTGTTTAATGGTAATGTGTTCAATGATACAGCAGCTGGCACTGAAGCAAAAATCAGAATTAAACAAATACAATCCCAAAGAGCTTCACTTACATTGGTTCTAACAGAGTAACTCTGTAGAAGCAGGGAAGAGAAAATAAAAGTTTCTTTTTCTACTCTGGGTATTTTGCATGGAGTGAAACTCATGCTGCAGTAACCAGAAAGAGACAGCAGGTGGCTCTATGAAATCAAAAATCTTTCCCAATGGGGCTCCCACCAGACTCCTACCAGAGAACAATATGGAGACAGAGCCACCAGAATTACCTGCCAAACTTCAGGTGATGTTTCATTGCAGAGATGATAACTAAAAAAGAATTTTGGAAATACAGGACACTCCATCATCATTCTCTTCTTCTCATTTTTCCACATTAACTTTTCTGTCCTTATCTTTTCAAATTTATACACTATACATAATTTGTCCTCATCTCTACATCTTGTAATGGTTGATTGACTAGTACCTCCATCCTAATCATGGTATAACATTTACATTTTTGTTTGCATAAACTTCTTTTTCTTCACAGTAAAACGGTTGTAAGTAATGTAACATATGTGGGCAGTATTTATTGGACTTAAATATGCAAAATCACTGGTATGGTCCTTCAAGAGCCATGCAATCACCACAGTGATCATTTTAATTTGATTCTTGTAAACTAACATGTGGAAAGAAGATTTTTAATCATTTAAGAATGCAGCAGTGTTGGTGAAATGTGCTTTAGTTCACATAAAAAAAAAAAGCAAACAACATGAGGCTGAGGTTTTTCAAGTTTAATTTGTCTGGTTACTCTTAAGTGAAGTTACAGTAGTTCTCCCTCTCAGTGTCCTCCTTCCACTGGTTTTAACACACCAACAGGAGATGGATACAGTTACCATGATACTGAGCCATAATGACACATCTAAAGTGGCAGTGGGAGGTGGAAGGGACACACGGACACAAAATGCTGTCACTGACCGATTGTCATGTCATTAAAAGAAAAACAGATATACATAGAACACTCAAACACGCTGAATCTGCCTATGTAAGGACTGTGATGCTATGACTTGGCTATGGGTGAGGTCTGGGTGGAAAAGAGAAGGGAGGGGGCTGGGAGGATGGTTGGGGTGGTCCCTTTCCTGACTTCCTTTCTGGACAGGAAGTGGTTACTCCTTGGAGTGCATGTACACCAGCAGGTCAGCGACACGGTGGCTGTAGCCAAACTCATTGTCATACCTGGAGAGAGGGGGAGAGAGAGAGAGAGAGAGAGAGAGAGAGAGAGAGAGAGAGAGAGAGAGAAGGAAAGGGAGAGTTAAGAAACTGTAGTGTTTTTCTGCTTAAAATATATCACGAAATATGACAAACTGACCAGGAAATGAGCTTGACGAAGTTGTCATTGAGGGAGATGCCAGCACCAGCATCAAAGATGGAGGAGTGGGAGTCACCAATAAAGTCAGAGGACACCACCTGGAAAACAAATTACACAGGTCAGTCATTTAATAGTCAAGCAGGTGAGTAAACACGTTACAACATAAAATCCATCCAAATGACCAATAACAGAACCTATTCTTGGTTACAGTACTGCTCAGTAAGTCTGTCTTTGGGTTTTAGCACTGGCAAGGCAAATTTACTTACACAGGCACCATTCCAGAACACACAAAGGCAATTCAAAGTGCTTTACATGAGACAACAATGCATTAAAACAACATTTAAAAAGACAATAAGAACAAAATAAAGCAAATAAAGCAACCTTTAGTACAATAAGATAAAATAAAAAATAAAATAAGATAAATCAAATAATCTGTAGTTCAGTTACGGTATATAATTAGTTGGCCCCAGATTGAATTTCAGAGCAAATATGTAATTAAGTTTAATAAAAAACAGTGCTAAAAAGAAAACTTTTAAGCCTGGTCATTTATTTGCATTTTAGATTTTAGTGTAGGTGGTATAATTGATGTTACCTGATCCTCGGTGTAACCCAGCACTCCCTTCATGGGCCCATTTGCAGCCGTCTTCACAGCTTCCTTAATGGTAGCGTAAGATGCAGGCTTGGACAGACGGCATGTCAGGTCAACCACTGACACGTCAGCCACTGGCACCCTGAAAGCCATGCCTGTCAGCTTACTAAAGGAGGGGAGGGGAAGAGAGATATCAGACCTTTGTCACCATTTTCATCCGACTATCTGTTCTTGTTCTTTCTTCCTGAACAATCATATTGTAAATGGTCTCTAAAGGACGCCGGTAAATGAATCTGGATCAAGTTCAAGACGTTCACAATCCAAACAATATCAAAGTTTGAAGCAGGGGAGTTTTGCTTACCCGTTGAGTTCAGGGATGACTTTGCCGACTGCCTTAGCAGCACCAGTGGATGCAGGAATGATGTTCTGGTGGGCACCACGCCCGTCACGCCAGGCCTTGGCACTGGGACCATCCACTGTCTTCTGAGTGGCTGTGTATGCATGGACTGTGGTCTACACAAGAGAGTGTGACAGTACTCAAAAACATTTTCTAAAGTGTTTAAAGTTTAAATTTAAAAGCTGGAATATATTTAATGCAGTTTACTTCATCCATTACGCTGTGGATTGTAATCACAATAATGCAGGTTTTCAGGGACACAACTGTGACTTACCATAAGAGCCTCTTCAATGCCAAAGTTGTCATGGATGACTTTGGCCAGGGGGGCCAGGCAGTTGGTGGTGCAGGAGGCATTGCTATTGACAAAAAAGACACGGAGGGTCTGTAACTACAGAAATCATTTCATGTGGACCAACAACACGAAACTTAGATATTACAATTCTGGTGTACGTGAGAGAGTCAATGTTTTGATACCTGACAATGGTCATGGAGGAGGGGTCGTATTTGTCCTCGTTGACTCCCATGACAAACATAGGAGCGTCAGGTGAGGGTGCAGAAACAACCACACGCTTAGCGCCTCCCTTGATGTGAGCCTGGGATTGTCCGAGAGAGAAAGAGAGAGACTGAGCTTACAGAAACAGCAACTAACGTGCCCATGTGGTTCTGTACATACATCTCTGCCTGTATACTGTGATTGTGTGTGTCTGTGTACATACGGAGGCCTTTTCCAAACTGAGGAAGACACCGGTGGACTCAACGACATATTCAGCTCCAGCATCGCCCCAGGGGATCTCTGCTGGCTTCATACTAAAGAAGAGAATTAGGATTAGAAGCATCATTCTAAGACAAAAATAACTGAAATTACTATTATTTGGGCAATATAGATTAACTTTTGCTACAAATGCTGTATAATGATAGATGGCCATGAGGGGGCGACACAGAACCATTTCTGAGAATGGCACTTGCTGTACCATCTTATTTTGTATGCAGAACCTGTTTGGGTATTTTCATGCTAGCATCCAAAATTTAACACAATGTGATATAAAAGTAAAATGTGCAACAATGTTACAGTGAGGTAAACTTAAGAAACAGCAGAGAGAAACCCTCCCAGAAAACACCGTCTTCATAGAGACACTGCAGAAGGAATGTTCTCTCATAACATTCCATCTCTCAATGGACTAAACCAACAATGGGTGCAAAGGGGTTGAGGAGGGATTAGGGAGCCGCACGAGCAGCATATATTTTCCTATTACCATGCCACAGAAATGTTATGATGATAAAACTGATGAAATGATGAATTTAAGTAAGATATACTTAAACTTAATGTATTAATGAGAGGCCTTATTCTTTCATGACACAGTAGCAGGTGCCTCCCTTCAGCTCCTTCTCACTATCTTTGCCAGCTTGCAACATTTCTGACAACAGATACGTGAAGATATCAAAGGCCAGATTATATAAAAGGGTAAAGAAAAAATAAACTATAAAAATAGTTAATTTTTATAAACTAATAAATAAAAATGCAGATCATTAATGGACTTCGTAATGTGATTAACAGTACCAGGTGCTGCTTTTAAAAGCATCAATACCAAACTATCATCATCATCATCATCATCATCACCACTTACCACTGGAAGACAGCGATGGCTTTGCCGTCAACAATGAGCTTTCCGTCCTCATGACTGACCTCGCCAGGATAACGGCTGTGGGTGGAGTCATATTTAAACATGTAGACCTAGAAGGTAGGAGGGAAATGTGGTTTGGACAGATACTGTATGTGTGCTTCTGTTAAAAGGCTGTTTTATCAGAAAAATACATACAATTCATACAAATGTCTTGTAAAACCATGCATTTTTGTTACGTTAGTTAATGTAAATGATAGACTTTATGGAGAAATTACCCAGTGACAACAGTGAATTATTGGTAAAGAATTATTTGTGAGTAAATGTGTGCATGATTCCTCACCATGTACTTCAGGTCAATGAAGGGGTCATTGATGGCCACAACCTCGATGCCTTTCTGGAGGCAAGCCCTCAAGACCAGACGGCCAATACGACCAAAACTAGACATATGAATGAATGAGAGAGAGAGAGAGAGAGAGAGAGAGAGAGAGAGAGAGAGAGATTAATTACGGTGCTTTGGGGAAATCTTGTGAAACTTCCTCATGACGTCAAACAAATGATTTACTCATTTTATATTGTTTAACTCACCCGTTGATTCCAACGCGGGGGGCTGACATGGTTGCTGCTGATTGGTGGGAACAGAGTCACCTGGGGGGGGAAAAAAAAAAAAAATTCCATTATAAAAACAGCAGCAGCAAAATAAGAACATAATGATGAAATAAAAATGAAAGTGATGCATGTTAACATCCTCTAATGGACAACACACTGTGCCAGCTACACAAACATTTTGCTTTGAGTGATGATGTTCTCACCATTTTTCAACCAGTTTTTACAGTTACACTACAGACAGTATGTTGCTATTCTGGTTGAAGGTGAAATGACACTGTAGTTCCGTTTAATGCAAAAAACTGACCGTACAGGCATCTGCAGCGTGCGTAGGGAGGGCCATTCCATGCAGCGACATGTTTAGACAACAAAGTAGAAGACTTTTCTTCCAACTGAACAGAGAGCAAGTCTGGCCTCGACTCAATTATGTGACCTCCTTTATCCTCATTCTCCTCCTCTTCATACTCTTCTCCCTGATCCTCCTATTGCTCTTCCCGCTCCTCCCATTTCTTCACTAACTGCTCTCCCTCTTCCTGTCTCATCCCTCACTCCACCTCTCCTTGGCCCGCACAGTGCTTCTGTGTTTGTGTGCACCTTTACCTGCTGGAGATCATTCTATGGATGCGTGTGTGAGTGTCTGCAGTCATGTCACTGTGTTGTGCTTAAAGGACCATACCATCCATTTTGCATGTTTGAGCCTAACATATATTCAATTTTCATACACGCAATGTTACTGACAATCATTTTCCAAACTGGAATGGTGAATTAAAAATGTTTTTCCTATCTTCCAGACCACCACTGGTTTCAGTTCATTCTGNAACTGGAATGGTGAATTAAAAATGTTTTTCCTATCTTCCAGACCACCACTGGTTTCAGTTCATTCTGGTACGCTATTAAAATCAATACTTGACACCTTCTTGGGATAGGTAATCCATCATCGCAAACAATATGAGTACTCAGATTTTTTTTTTAAGTTTTGTAATTTTAGCATTTAGGCACAATAAAAAAGCGTGGAGTGAATGTATGCCTCCACTGAGAAATATAGTCCCAAGAGAAGACCTGTGTTTATTGAAAAATTTAAACAACCGAGACTTCATAAGACTGCGTAATTATTAGCAGGCGAAACATCGATTTTGAAGGTGGGTGTATCGCTTGAATATTTGAGTTTGAAAGATTAAGAGATTTTTCAAAATATTAGGAAAGCTGAAACATGGTTTTATCCTTTGGGGAAATGATTGTCAGTAACATTATGTGTATGAAAACTGAATATATTAGGATCAAACACGCAAAATGGATGGTATGGTCCTTTATAATGCATGCGAATGGTTATTAGTGCATTTATACATGGAAGTGCAGAGTCAACAGCAGTCACAGTGTCGGCTTAGCAGACAGAAGAAGATATGCATATGTGCGCATGTCTGTGTAAGGAGAAGTGTGAAATAGTGGAACATTGGGATTGCGTGTGTGTGGATACGGTCTGTGGTATGTAGATATGAGCATCAGTCTCTACTCTTTCACTTGAGATTTATGAGAAGTTTAGAGTCAGATCTTTGGACGAGAGTTTAACACAGGTCTCGTACACTCACACAGGTGTTTTCAGGTTGTTATGGTCACATTCTTAAAAAAAAAAATAAAAAAATCATAAAGTGCAATTTGTCCCATCCTGATGGGCGAAACAAACGTATCAGGTGAGTCAGGGAGATCATGGTTAATAATGGACTGTACATGCCCACACAGTCCTGACAGCAGATGGTCTTGAGGATACACACACACACACACATATCCACATCGTGTCTGGGTCCTGTCTGAAGGTATAATACACTAAAGTCTAGAACAATGAGCTGTGCTCTAATCAATACACATCTCCTGAATGGAGCATTTTACAGCACTCTAATCAGGTATCTTATTTTAGAAATACAGCAAATTACAGAGATTACCACTCTAACGCCAAAAACAGATGAGGAGATGCAGAACTCCGCCGATCATCTGGCCGGCAACTTATGTACAGGTATGTCCCAGGTAGAATACATAAGGCATGGTGGATTGTCCTTGAAACTGGCTGGTTGTCATTTTAGACTACCATAATCCCCTAATCTGTGGTGTGTGTGTGTGTGTGTGTGTGTGTGTGTACTCGCTGTGGGAAGCNTAATCCCCTAATCTGTGGTGTGTGTGTGTGTGTGTGTGTGTGTGTGTACTCGCTGTGGGAAGCATGCAGGGCAGGCTGTGGATCTGGAGAAGTGCATTGTGGGAACCCTTTAAATAGACTAAATGCACAACTAGATTAGGACAAATCATCTGTCTCACTCTCACACCTTTTCATACATTGACAACAGTAGCTGTGCTAGGTCACGTCCACACAGACGGCCCACTTGGCCATACTATTTAAAAAAAAAAAAAAAAAAAAAAAAAAAAAACNCCCCATGTATTGATTAATAAAAATAACAACGCTGACTTCTATATATCTATTTAAACCTGAAGATATTTACCTTTTACATCCTGAAAGCAGGGCCTAATAGGAAAAGCTCAGGTGTAATTAATTAACATTAATGATGCTCCATTCAATTTAACATGCAAAATAACACGGTCCTGCCACGCTAAGTGGAATGCATTCATTTTTAAATTTTATTAGTTATTTATGTGTTCATCAAGACAAAATGTTGAGTTAGAAAGGCCTGTTAGGGCTTCAGTGGTTTCGCTCTCAGGTCTCAAACAAGGCTATCCACAGAGTAGACTCCTTTCTAGAATAAGGTCTTTTGTGCCTCTTTCTACTACCGTCTTTTCAGGCCAGAGCAGCCATTTTGTGTTGCCAGCATCATCCATAATACAAAGTCACCCAAGAGGAGATGGAGAGGAGGACACACAGAGAGAGAGAGCGAGAGAGATGCCTATGCCCAGGTTGTTCTCACATTTCTTTGCCTTTGTCGTCTGTTCCCACCATCACTCACTGTATGTTCACAATCGCTGACCTTGTATGTTTCCTCTCTTTTGGACTTTCCTTCCCCTGTCCCTGGTGCTCTTTTGAAGACTTTCTCCTTCTAAACCTCTCTCTCCATTTTGTCTGCAATGGGGCATTTGCAAAATGGCTGCTCTCCTGACAAACAATGGTTTTTAATGTGGAATGGGAAAGGCTTCCTTACTAAAAAGGAAGGCTGGAGAAATAGTGAATAGTGGTGAAACGCTCTGGTGGGACTCAATCCGAGATACGGCTCTAGATGTGGAAAACTTCATCACTTGACCATTAAATTTAATATTATTTTTTGGGTAAAAATATGTCCGTTTTAATGAGGTAAGCAATAACTAGTGATGGGCTGTGTCATTACACTTACATATTTAAAGGACCATACCATCCATTTTGCATGTTTGAGCCGAATATATTCAATTTTCATACACGTAACACTACTGACAATCATTTCCCAAAGCATACTACTGGAACGNTTGTTGATACTTGAAACGTTCTTGGGATAGGTAATCCATCATCGTGAACAAGACGTATATTCAGGTTTTTTCAAAGATTCCTACTTTTAGCGTTTAAGCACAAGAAAAAGCAGGCAGTGACTATATGTCTCCACTGGGGAATATAGTCCCAATAGTAACCAAAAAAGTTTAACGACTGTGACTTTATAATTTTGAGTAACTATTAGCAGGTGAAACATTGATTTTTAAGGTGGGTGTGTCACTTGAATATTTGATTTTGAAAGATTAAGAGATTTTGCAAAATATCAGGAAAGCTTAAATACAGTTTTATCCTTTGGGAAATGACTGTCAGTAATGTAACATGTATGAAAATTGAATTTCTTAGGCTCCAACATGCAAAATGGGTGGTATGGTCCTTTAATAAACACATCATTACTAGTTTGTGGGAGCAGTTAAGACAGTCTGAACCAGAAAAAGACACCCAAATAAAAAGTGCAACTTTTTAGCTTTGGTGACATCCCTATAGGGAATGAAGATGTGGGACAAGACTGAATCCTTGCTGTTTCCTACAGTATGGACTAGGTGTCCGATAAAGTAGAGAGGGATCATATCAGACAGCCTGTTTCCTGCAAGTAAAAGTTTTATTTTGTCCAGAGACAATATTAGTTAACTGGCTGTTCATAGTTCATGCCCATCTAAGTCTTTTCAAAGACTTAGATGGGTGTGAACTTTAACAGCAAAATCATGCCTTAAAACAAACACACACTTCTGTTTCATTAAAAAAAAGCAAAAAGGTACAAAACTATGTATGTAAAAACCTTTAAAAAAAAAAAAAAGACATTAACTGTATGGGGAGAAGAGAACTGCAGAAAGAAACACCTATTGGACAGTAATTTAAAAGAACTCTTGATGTCATTTTGAATCAAGCCTCTAAAGTGTTGTAATTGTTAATCAATGCATTTATGTGTTCAGTAACTTTTATAACATAAATGATCTAATGTAATTTTACTTGACTGAAGCAAAAAAAAAAAGAAAGAAGAAAAAAAAAAATTGGTGGCCCCTCCGGCTCTTTTTTCTGTAAAACCATCAGCCCTGATCTGTTATTCAACACACACACGCGCACACACACACACTGAAATCAGCTCACAGAGGCAGTATTGTGTGACGCAGAAGAGAGAAGTAACATTTTGTTAACATCAGGGTTTTAACCTGCTGACACTCATTGAAATGAAGAGGGACAGCCTCTACACAACACGCTGTAAAACGTTTTCATTAGTGTTTGATGTCTTTTTTTCTATTGTTACATACATTTATTTTCTTGTGAGGCTATTCAAAATGAGTTTGCCAGAATTCCTTTTTTGAAAGCCCAGGTTCAGCGGCTGTCTGTCCATTCTGAATGAATCAGTCTGGAGTAAGAAAAATCAGGAAACAAGTTTCTGCAGTGCATCCAGCTCTTCTTCCCACTGGCTGGCCAGAAGGGAAGTCTGACCAATCAGAGGCTCCTAGCATTGTTCATTCATTTGGCTAGCCAATCAGAGGAGAGAATGGTTGCACCATCCTTGTCAGATAACTGAATCTTAACGGTCTGATCTTCACTACTAGAACAAATCAATAACTCCTCTGGAGAAGGCTGTGAGATTTACAGAGCAGAGAGGTGAGACAGAAATGAGGAGGGGGAGGAAGGATGGATAGAGATGAAAAAAGAGAAGGAAGAACATAATGCATTCCCCTTCTTTTGAGGTAGAAGCCAGCCAATCAGAAGAGCAGCAAATGTTCTATTGTCCTCAAGTATGTGCCCTGAAATACACTTGTTTCCTTTATCCGTTTCTCTCTTTGTCTCTCAGTCATCCATCCATCTTCATGACCTCCTGCTGATAGCAGCAGGCAGACAAGTCTATTGTTTCCATTAGATATTTAATCGTTGGCGCACTAACATGAAACGCAACTGATGACTTTATGAAGAGTTACACAATCAAGAGTTCTGATAGCTATCTAGCTGATGGAAAAATTAAAAAGTAGAGAAATAGATAACCTTTCAAAAAGTGGTACTTGTTCATGCACAAACACAAACATAGGCCTAACCATACTAGCCATCATGAATAAGTAAAAGGTATGCTGTATCAACTTGCAGATGATTCAGCAGCACCTGACCACTCTGCAGGGGTACAGCTGGTTCTCTCTCACACACACACACACACTTCTGTGAGCTTGTGTCAGCAAGCTGGTGACATATCCTATGTAAAGCTCAGGCCCTATGTGTCCTCCTTCCCTCCACTTTATGAAAATATAGAGCTACATCACAGCTCCACACTGTCCCTATCTGAAAGCTGTGCAAATGCAGACCTTTGACAATTCCCCAACAGTAAAAGTCAAAGGAGAAAGGCATTGGTAAAAATTACTTTACTGTACAAGTTGGAGCTAACTTCCTGGCTATTTCTCAGCTCTTGCTGCAACAATAAAAACTCCTAACTTCCTAAAACTGAGAGCAGGTAATTGCAGATTGCTGAATGACTGTGCAGTTCCTTCTCTCTTGCACACATCCTGGACAAAATGACTGGTTGATGAGTCAGATACAGCACTATGTGGAAAGGGACTGCCATACTACCACTGTGGTGGAAAACTTGTGTTAACCTAGTGAGAGATCAGTCATACCCAACTTTAGATTATGAGTGTTGGAGAGGCTGTCATTATCTCCTTAACAACAAGGCCCTCATCTTTGCCAAGCTGGAATAACATGTCCAGTGTGTTGCTCATGCGCTCTGGGTAATCCCATTGGCTACACCTTGACAACAAACAACTCACAGTCACTAACGTTTACAGTTTAGACATTTATCTGATACTCTGATCTGCAGCACTTTGGTAAAGTGCAATGTAAAGTGCAATGAAAGTACAATGGCAGAATGAGTCAACCCAAAGCAAATAGGGCCTGATGACATGCTTTGAATTATATGCAGGGAAAAACACTACTACCAACATTACTACTATCACTAGAAAAATTAAATGCATGGATGACCACAGACATAAATGTACTCGACACTAACATACAATAGGATTTTGTGATAATTACTTAGTTATTTATAGGATTTTCACAGTAACTATACATGAAATGTTTAATAAGAGATAAATAGACTGAGCTACCATACACACACCTCACAATATATGTGTGCTTTAGAATTCTGTGTGGGAAAACTGATCTAGAGTGGGGTATATTGATTAATTAAGAATAATGCAGCATCATGGTTTCTAGTTTTCTACCTAAATTATCAATGCAGGAATCAAAAACCATCATACTAGATACACGACTACGGTGCCTAGCATCCTCCTGTAAGCTTTGGGCCTGTTATCAATGACCTTCAGTCAGCGGCCTGAGATATGAAGTTTGCCTCCCCATCCCTAGATTACATATAAATAAACTATTTAAAGTGACTCTTTTAATTTAGAGAATGAAGCTTAGTTGTCATCCAGCATCTCTGAAAGCAGCTCAGGGCCTGCTGTGACCTTCTTCAGACAGAGATGACCTTCATCAGCAGGACAAGGCCAGACATGCCTCCATCTGCATCTACCATTTTTACTGGAGCTACATTAAAACAACTTACAGCAAACAGTGATAAACATACAGCAGAAGTAATTACTATGAATAATACACACCTATAGGGAGAATGGGGGGNGGGGGGGGGGGGTTAGCACTTACCATTTTCTGCAAGGCAGCACCCTGTAGCTTCTAGGTTTTGATATCTATTGATTTTAATGTAAAAATAATTTTGGAACACTATGTTATTACCCTGCCTCCGTATGTGTTGCATATATACTCAGAACTCTAGTTAAACTCCGTTATTATTTTAGAAAGCAGGCCGGTTAGCAAACTGCATCAATAGGTTTGTCTAGAGTGAAACTGCGGCAGAATCCTGCGACAGCTCAGTCCGTGTCCTTGAAACGCATCGCCTTCATGAAGGACATTCTTTTATCTCCATTTTACTTTTTATAACCCTGCTTCCTGTCATGGTGTGTAATGGCGAAATGACGGCAGCCTTCATCACGAGCAAAGAAGGAAGCACGTAGCCATGCCAGCTCGCTGCACCGACAAAAAAAAAAAAAAAAAAAAAAAAAANAAAAAAAAAAAAAAAAAAATCATATTTCCACATTTTACAATCATCTTTTTTATTCAAACTCCTGCCTCTATAGACTTTCCGTTTACTGCGTCGCAAAGCTGTAAAATGTATAACGATGTGTGGTTACATAACGCATTTTCGTGAGGACAGGCTAATCCACTTCCGCAAAGATGCAACATTCAAAGCCCCCGCGACGAAAGACAATTCAGCTTCATACGAATGAATTACAGCCGATTAACAGAGCATGGTGAACATTATCTTTACAAACAGGCACAATTCCTTTTCCTTTTGTGATTCAGGAAGAGTTGTGCTTTGAGCGTTAGATAAAATGATGCAACAAAATCAATGAAAAAGTATGACACAACCAGCCTCTGTGCATTCTGCGAGTCATGGCCGCATCCCCTCCCATCCTCGCTTTTCTCCACTGCGCCTGCACCATCTCAGCGTGAGTCATGTGAAAAGCTTCTATTTTATTAACATGAAACAAGTTCTAGCTCTTCTACCCCCCACATTCTCTCTTAACGGATACATAGCCGATATAATTAAAGCTGGTTGTAACTTTACGATATTCACACTTTTACACTACAAGGACGCCACTGGTGCAGGCAGCCCTTTTACTGCCAAGGTAATGCCAGTTCCAGAAAATTCTACGACGAATTTCACCTCATGTTGAAAAATGGAGGTGCAATTGAGCTGAAAACTACAGCAGTCAAGTTGAGAATGTAATTTGTGCAACAAGGGAAAAAAAAACACTATTTACACGTGTTAAACCACAGTTAAGCCTCTGAATTGTATGCAACCCTTCAACTTATTAAGTTAAGCATTTTAAACGATCTGAAATACAGACGGTTAAATCGGGCTCTCGGCTTACCTCACGGTTGATGCTGTTTGAGTCTGTGCGCAATCCACAGCACCGCCTTCTGCTTTTATACAAGACACGTGCACCGGGAGCCTGGTCGCCCTGACGACGTGACGTCACATCATCCTTTGCTGCTCGGATCCATTCGCAACGAGGGCCTGGTCACGGCTGCCATACGTGCAGCGGTTCCTATGAGCGTCTTCGTAGAACCATCATACATGGATGGGACATGTCTCTCCACATTAAAGGCCAGGTTTGCCCAATCTCTGTATGTCGCAGAGTCTGAAAGGACCATACCGGTGATTTTGCATGTTTGAGTCCAACAACTACTACCACCCACTTACACATTACATTGTTCCGTGTATGCAGGCTGTACTTATTGGGCTCAAACATGCAAAATCACTGGAACGCTCCTTTAAGTTACTATAGAAACAAATGTTTTATAACAAGGATTGTTATGCATTAATCTGTAAAGGCCTACAGACTGGATTGCCTACGGATGCAGAGTGTGTGTATATGTGTGTGCCTATGGATGCGCGCAGCACTGTTATATAAGATGTCACATGAAACTAACATGTCACGTTCCCATGGATACAGTCTGTTCTGCCAAATTGGCTTAGGTACTGAATGGTTGCTTATACCAAACTTAGAAGAAAATGGCTGTTGTAAAGCTCATTCTATTCTATTCTATTCTATTCTATTCTATTCTATTCTATTCAGGTGTCAGACCGAGACCAAGCCTATGTGATGGAGGATGTGTTAGTGTGGTGTAACATGGGAAATCCCTGCAGTGCTTGATGGCAGAAACACACAAGAAGCACAACAGTTGCACCGTTTTACAATTCTAGCCATATCTTCCTTTAGGGCTACATATCATATCTCTGATTCCCCACCCCTTATTCTAAAAGAAGAATGAGGGGATGTATCATGTGTTGTCCTCATATTTAGTTGTCCTAAATTAACAGAGAGGCTGTTGGAGGTTTACTGGAGATGGTGTACATGGCATAGACATTATTGAAATCTCTATTTGCTATGATGCATTTTTGCTGCGATACTGTGATTTTTCTTTATCCCCACAGAGGAAATGCATCATCTATATATAAGATTTTCATACTTATTCTCTAAAAAAAAAAAAAATGTGTATCCTTAAAAAGAAAATTAATGCAAAAGCTTTTCCCATTGTGCTAACATTTGGTAAAAAAAAAAAATTTTTTTAAAAAAGTAAAAAATAAGTAAGCTTAGCAAAGTAAGATGAATTAGGTTTTCCTCTACATTTAAATGACTATGTCTTGGTGCAGGGGTAAAGCACCCTTTAAACACATGGGAGTTTTAACACCATAGTTTGAAGCCCAGGCCAGACAGTAGAGCACAAAATTGGCCACGCCCACAGGAACTGAGAGACACGCCCACACCAGCAGAGATACACCCACAGTTGGCCAATGCAAGACACACCCATATAAGTTGAGACAAATTACATTACTTAATCAAAAATCAATTCGATGTGTTACCACAACTTAATTTTTTGCTTTTTATGAATAAATTAACAAATTAAACTTTAAATTAGTCATATAATTACCACCATTATTGTGTCCACACATCTCATAAAAATGAACTTGGCAATTCTCAAAGTGTAACAAAATCATCTATGTATAAGTAATGGCTAACAGCGTCCCTCTGTGGTTAACTATTGAAATTACAACGTTTCTGTAGCGTTTGTCGATCATGTCACTGGCCACACACACACACACACACACGCACACACGCACACACACACACAGGACTCAGAAGTGAAACTATGGCTCCATCTTTTGACACATCGCCATACTGCACACCAAACTAAGGTACTTTTTCTTCCTAAAAGTGATGTATAAACTCTTTAATAAATACAGATGTCAAAAGATAAATAAGAAGTTTTGGAATATTTGCATGTTGAAATGCTATGCTCTCTCCTTGAAAGTAAGTGCTGGGCAGCATCTTGTTTGACCTGTACATTTGTGTTGTTGACTCATCAAATCATGAATGAATATAATGCAAATGCATGGAATGCAGCCAGATAATTTATTTATGAATTAAAACTTTGCTTCCTAAATCAGCTTCAATTGTAGACTTTTTTTCTATTTTTAAAGCTGCAATAATTACTTTTGGCCAGCAGGTGACAGAAGTGCTCCAAGAAAAGCTGACAATAATCCTGATGTATTATCACTTTACATAGTTGTTATGGCTAATGTAGGCTAAAGAAACCTAATGGCATACTTTCGACACATTCAGCAAAGCATCATTAGCAACCTACCTGAATCATGTATCATGTTTTTGTCCACCCGATGAATGTAAGTCCAATTTTCACAATCCTTTTATTTCTGTTTTAGTATAGTACAGTTACGGTACAGTGCATTTCTGAAAGATATCTTAGTCTGTAGCTTGCTAAATGTGCTTTTTTTTTTTTTAACCATCCAGTTATTAACTTTGCATAAACCAGTTTGACTTTCTGTAGCCTTAAAGCTCCACATATTAACAGAACTGGGTAATAATTCTCTGTGGGTCTGAACATTTTCAGATTACGTGTAGCAATTTGATTCAGAGCTAATATAAAAATATTAATTAATGAATGTTTAAATATATGGGATTAAATTACCCGTGTAAAACCAAGTATAGCGCCCAACTTAAACCTGAGAAGGGGTCCAAATAGCCAGAATAACTGAAAACACCTGTGTGAGTGTGCAGGTCCTTAAAGATGACTGCCAATGCGTTTCCTTCCTTGTCCAACAGAGGGCGACATTGCCTGGAAGACTATGACGCTTCAGCGCTGGTATCTGTACATTTTCAGTTAACAATCCAGTGTTTTCTCTTTAATTCTTTTGAGAAATTTTAATCAATCATTTTTATGGCTTATGTCCCTAAATCACAGATTTTTTCTTGTTATTTTTTCAGTACTGGATATCCTAACAAATACATAAAATTAAAACTTATGTAAAAATGTTTTTTACATAAAATTAAAACTTATGTAAAAATGTTTTTCTACAGTTCCCATATTTAGTCTATATTTGATAAATATATCAACTTAAATTACCTGTAAATCTGCACCCTTTTTTAAAAAATCAGTTTTTCATATAGGGAAATTTATAAAGGGTCATGTTATGTGTGAAAAATTGGGGTTATGTTGGTGAGGATTTTGTTGGAGGTTCCATGAAAAAAAGATTATCTGAAAATGAGTTTCAAAAAGGTGAATGAATTATTTATCATTCTAAAATCAACATGCCAGCATTTTTGTTTCATTTGAGACAGATTTTTGAGATTGTGAGGCATCAGGATGTAGTCAAAACAAAGGCCCAGTTTGGCTTTCATACATTTTTAAAAAGTTATTTTTATTATTTATTTCTTGACAAACCATAGATCACGATGTGGAAATGGAAATCAACTGCATAGCAGAGGAAAGTATTTATTGATATTTAAACTTCCTTATGTAAACTGTCGGCTGATATGAGCCACTAGCCAAATGACAAATCTTTCATATTCACCTCCTACTACTACTTCACAGGAAATTTAGGTCTGGGGAGAGTGTGTGTGTGTGTATGTGTGCAGATGTGAACATATGAAAGTTCAGACTGAGCGTATGAAAGTTCAGAGCCTCATTTATACACAATGCTGGAAAAACAAATCATTTGTCATTATAATTCAAACTTTTCAAATAATTTCCACATGTTTCAGTGATGGCAAGGCTTTAATAGCCAAAGCATTATCCCTAATTTTCACGTTTACAGTACTCCATGCGCATATGATTAAACAGACATATCTCGTTTTTCTACTGCATTTTCAACCCTCTGAAAGTGATTTAAGGCAACTGTAATGCTGCGAGTTTGAACAATTCAACACACTGAGCCCATGGTAGCATTAAAACAACCTTGTGACCCCCTTAGGCACTGAGCTGGCCCTTTCTGATAATATTTTCATAGGCTGTGAATTATAAGTGTTTAAGGGGGCACTAATCGCAAGGTTACAGCCATGCCAAGAGCTGCTTAGCATCAGTAAACCACAAAGTCTGGATAGAGGGGCTAGAGGACCAGCTTTCAACCAAAGTCAAAACATTCATTATAACAATTACTTTTATGGCATTTCTGCCTTTTAAGATAGCATACAGTGGAAAATACAAGGAAGTATGGGAAGGATTATGGATGAAATATTGCAAATCCATCATTAGTCAGATTCAAAACCTTGAGACCAGTTATATATATGCCTGAGGCTGCTAATTTTCAGAAAGTTCAACTATTTCTGGCAGAGCTTGATATGTAAAATGGCAGTAGACAGCAGCAGCCAAAAGGTGAGAGAAACTGCTTATAGATGGGAGGTTGTTGGCTTGAATCCCTGGGCAGGCTGGGTAAATAACTCTCCTCTCTGAACAGCTAACATCGAGACTCCCTGGAGGGCGGTATTTTACGACCGGTGAAGCTGCACAGTGGCCAACAGCAGGAGACTGTGGGTGTAGTGGGCATCTTCCAAAGCTGAATGTGTGTAACTAAGAACGTTAAATGACTGCAACAGGTTAAATTATGAGACAAAAACCAGGATGTCTGTAAAATACAAAAAGAGTAATGAAAAAACTAAAGAAATAAGTAAAAACATCAGACACACAGTATATATATGTGTGTATATATATATATATATACAAATGAGCACATCATTTTTTTAAATTAAATTTTAAGATTATAGTTATATCCAATGTATAATCAATATACACTAAATAACTCATTAACTTGTTGGATTTCCAGTTTTACTGGTCTTATAAAAATAAAAACATAATTTTAGAATATTTACTTCATTTGTCAGTAGTCTTTAAAATTTATCCGATGCAGACCAAATTGCAGCTATTGATAATCTATCAGGGTATAAAGAAGCCTGATTTTTTCATTGAGATTGATGTATTGAAAAATTGTCAAAAATACTACCTCACTTTGTTAAAAAATATATATATATATATTTTTTTTTTAATTCCTGTATTTTCCCCTGGTCCAGATTGGCACCAATATTTAATGGTTTCTTCCCTCTGCTATATCCAGCCCTTCCTCAAAATACTTCAAAAATCACATCAGAATGTTTTCAGTCATCTTGCTTAAAACAAACAAATAGATGTGGGTGAAAATATAAGCTCTAAGTGGAGGCAACAATAATAATTTCAGTTCAACAAAGGTGTTAATCTCACAAAGTACATAAATATTTCCACATTAATTATTAGGTAACATGAAATAGCATGGCTGCTTTGCTCAGTCCCACTGTGATTACGCAGTGAGCCGATGTGATAAATCTGTCAGTCCTCCTACCAACCGACCTACCTGTCTGTCTGTATATCTTATCGCACTTCCTCTCCCTCCTCTCTCGTTCTCTGCTGTTTTCTTTGGCCTGGCACTGAGGGACTGGAAGTGTCACCTCATCACTGCAGAGTTTTGTTTCCCTTGGAGACTGCAGAAGGATGTCTGTTAATCTGATCTGAAATCCTCAACCTGGGTTTGGCAGCTTCCTACAAACACTGCTGGCTCTAAAACGACTCTCTGACGTTTGTCTCAAAGCGTTGTCCACCTGAGAGATCGACAGCCTGTAATAACTCTACATTCTGATACAACGGAGTGCAGGATGGTGCCAGCTGTAAAGCTTTGCTGACTCTGGCTGGGTTTTACTCTGGAAGCAAAGCGGCATTGTGAAATCAAATTGACTCCAAATTCCTCAGCGATGTGTTTGATATGTAGGTGGCTGGATACAAACATGTTGATGGGTAAAGTGGGAGTTAACTTAGGTGAAGAATCTTTCCTCTGCAAGGACAAGGAGCTCAATCTGACCACATAAATTTAAATGAAACCAGTTATTCTCAGGTGTGCAGTATAAAAGTGAAAAAGGAGTCATTCT
Organism: Lucifuga dentata; assembly: GCA_014773175.1. NCBI lineage: Eukaryota > Metazoa > Chordata > Actinopteri > Ophidiiformes > Bythitidae > Lucifuga > Lucifuga dentata. The sequence goes on along the minus strand of VXCM01002227.1, from coordinate 122,610 downwards.
CTGCATAAAAACTACTTGAGACAAAATATTCTTTTGTTTTGGCCAAAGATATTACATCACCAAAGAGGTTATGTTTTCACCTGCGTCTGCTTGTTTCTTAGCAAGATTAATCAAAAAGTTATGATCTTGCCAAAGCCTGGAGGAAGGGTGGGCACGACCTTGAGGAGAACCCATTACATTTTGATCCAGATCTGAATATGGGTGTGGATCCATAGATTAAAAAAAAAAAAAAAAAAAAAAAAAATTTCTTAACTTTGTGAGATAGGGAGTTTTTTTTTTGTTTTTTTGTTTTTATATTTTTTACAGTCAGGTTTCCTTCTGACAGTATCAAATTTTGGAGAATTTGAGGTGATAATTTCCTCTCAGGTAAACAGAATAATAATAATATCGACAGTCTTTTTGGTTCATTGTTTAAAGCAACAGCTCTGACATTCTTTTACTAACTATTGCTTGATATCGCTTTCAAGAATTAGTTGCAATTGTCTTGTTTCCTCTTCCTGATGTATTCCACTTTAAATCCCCCCCCCCCCCNCCCCCCCCCCCCCATCCCATCTTTGACAGTCAGACCATCCCGTATCAGACAGGGTCAGCAGTAGTTCACCCCTTTATAGACGACAACACTTTGACTGTGGGATGAAGGATTGACAGCTACATCGTGCTGATATGAGAAGATGTGTGTGATGTGTGGTGTGTGTGTGTGTGTGGGAGTGTGTGTACAAGATTGAACTAGTTTTCAAGTTGGGAGGAGGAAATCTGCATGTGTAAAATCTGTTTTGCTTTTCTTTGAGTGTGTACGACCCAGGTCGTGTATAGTGTCTCTCTCTCTCTCTCTCTCTCTCTCTCTTTCTGTGCCCCTGTGTGGNAGGTCGTGTATAGTGTCTCTCTCTCTCTCTCTCTCTCTCTCTCTTTCTGTGCCCCTGTGTGGAAGTGAGTGATAAGTGATGATGGGTTGCAGTTGTGGGTGTGTGTGATTGTCTTGGTGCTCCTGTCCTGTGATTGGCTGTCTCATGCTGAGGTGGGGGATACAGTATAATGTTGCGTTCGAGCTACCTCAGAAGTTAGATTTTTCCCAGTCGGACGTTAGGACTTCCAACCTCAAAACTTTCCAGCCAAATGTAAACAAAAAAGCATGGCTGAACACCAATAAATACTGTAAGATTAAATAAACTTAGTAATAAATGCTAACTAAAATAAAGTTAGACTACAGGACTGTTTGGTTGTGTTGTTTTACGATGATATTAATCACAGTTTTGTATTTTGGTTTCTTTATTTTCTGTTAGGTAAGTACAGGGTTCTTTAGTTTAGTTTTCCTGCTTCATGTAAATAAATATTTGAAAGGGCCGAACTTCGTTTGCTGGTCCATTCCTTAGTTTGGCATGAAACGAGAGGAGTTGCACTTTATGATGTGCGCTGGTTTCCCTAGGCCAGGGCGTAATTGTGTGTGTGTGTGTGTGTGTGTGTGAGTGTGTGTGTGTGTGTGTGTAATAGAGAAACGCAATGTGTTTGTGGTATGGCAAGGTTAAGATGACATTTTTGAGAGTACAACCTGTCTCCTCAGCTCTGCTTACCTTCTGTCAAAAACATCAGGTGGATCTCTGGAGAAATGAGCAAATGTTCCTTCTGGAGAGAGAGAGAGAGAGAGAGAGAGAGAGAGAGAGAGAGAGAGAGAGATGAGTAAACTCTTACCAGAATAGATAATGACTGTATTTCTATGTAATGGTCTATTTTAGAATTACCAAGTATCATAACTTTCTGTTATGATAATTTAGTGTGATTTGGGACTAGAAATCATATTATTGGGTTTTTTTTTCCTTTTTTTTTTTTTTTTTCAAAATTCCTTATAAAGAGATTTTAGTGTTCTAGTTAAGTTAGGCTGTAACTCTCTTTATCTATATAGTATAATATAGCCAGTGCTCAACAGCACAAACGGAAAACAGTCCACTAATCAGGTACTGTCTCTTTAAGGCTCCCTCTCGCTCTTTTCTGATTGGCCAGCTGTGTCAGGCCTGACCTGGCAACACCTGTAGACTGCGAAACGTGAATGCTAGCTAAAGGCTCGCAGGAGAGCTTCATACTTTATACATGTATCTAATATCTAACCGGGTGCATAGGCGGCAAATTCAATGCAGTACATGTTGAAGGAAACATGTTGCTGAAGTAAAGGAATAATCAAAAACAGAGCAAAGAAACAAAGAAGGAGTATGAAAAGACCAAAATATACAAGTGCAGAAATAAGGGATGCATGTCATAAAATAATCAGATGTATTCACTGAGTACCTACAACAAAGAAGCAGCAGCTGGAAAAGGTGCCTTGCTCAAAGGAGATTTGACAGACATTTAATTGTGACTTTGTGACAGAGGCAATTTATCAAATATAATTGTAATAATTATAACAGTAATGTTGATGTACAGACTATATGCAATTAAACTATATGCTTAATTGCTGTTATATATGCTTAATTGCTGTATATGCTTAATTGCTGTTAACCTTAACTATTATATTGCACACACACACACATACACACACAAAATGATGTTTAAACAGCTACCTCAGTCTACCTCCTCTCTAGAATATCCAGCTATATATACAATCCTATGTGCTCTTCTTCTCTTTCCTTCTCTTTCTTATTTTTACTCCTCTCTCTCTCTCCTTCCGATTTCTGTCCTCCTCATCTCCTTTCTCCTCTTTTTTCTTTTCTCCTCTTTCAGCATGAAGCTCTACCATAATACACATTAACACCTTGCCTTTTCTCCTCCACTCTCCTTATCTCGCTCTCGTCTCCTCTCACCTCCCTGCATCAACGCCCAGGCCTGCATGCAACCTCCCTCCTTTTGTTTCGCTCCTCGTCCTTTCATTTTCTCTCATCACTATCAGCTCCGCCACTTAGTAAATCAGGGAGTGGGAGGTGAGTCCGGTGGTCGGCCACCCCTGAATCCATGAATCACGCATATCTTTCCTCTTATTTGTCTCTAATGGTGTTTTTCTTTCTGTCTCATTGTTTCACTTGACCTCCTTATGCTGATTTTCTCTTTCACTTATTACTGCAGACTCTCTCTCTGCCCACCTGTCTGAGTCTCTCTCTCTCTCTCTCTCTCTCTCTCTCTCTCTCTCTCACTCACTACTGATGACATGTGTTTACCTTGGGCAGCGCATTGACATGTATATGGACCAAAACATACCATAATGTTTGCACAGACAACTCCCTTAATTAGCTGTTTAAATATCCAAATACAATAATTCACACCTTCACATTCTTAAAGGTGTGAAAGAGAGAGAGAGAGAGAGAGAGAGAGCAATTTCTAAAGATTCTAGCATCTTGCAAAAAAAAGAGCAAAAAATTAAAAAAAAAAACCATTTAAAATACGTCACATGATAAACTGAACTCAGGTGAGTGAGCCTTTAGGGGTTCTTTAGATTGAATGCACTTCCACAAACATTGTACGGGGTTTTACTTAAAGAACCCTTAAATTATACATTTAAATTTAACTAGAAACTTCTTTATTAGTCAAATTTAAAGGCTGTGATGTTAGAAATCAAGGCATATTTTCATACAGTAAATATATCAAAGAAAGAGCAGCCCATACACTTACTGCTTTTAGCTCTTCCTATCTGGCCAAATGGTAACCACGGTGATCAATAGTTTGGTGTCACCTGATCGGGAATAAATCCACTGTGCTCTAAAGTCAGGAGTCAGTCCGATGTCTGACATGAAAAGTAAAAATAATATGAAAAAAACTCTGCAAATCAAAGATACACACATGAAACGTTCTTTTACAGATTTTACACAGGCTAAAAAAAAAACAACAAAAAAAAAAAAANAAAAAAAAAAAAACGATTAAATGTTTATCTTTTAATCTTTTGAGTTTCTAGAATCTCGCAATTTCTGCAAAACTTGCAGAAATTCTGTGGTTATTCTCTGACATCAGCAGGCTGTTGTTAATGTGATGAGTTCTATAGAATGAATGATGCATGAAGCATGATGTGCTTTCAAAGGGAATTTGGCTTCATCAGTTTGACTCCGTTGAGCTGACTCAGCAGCAGTTTTCAGCTTTTAACCAAAGGTCACCAACCAAAGATTACCAGCCACAGGTCTCTGATTCAGACAATAACATGTGGCTTTCCTCTCATCTGCAGCTATTGTTGAGGTTTTCTGAGAAAGACACTAAAACCACAACTACCAGAGAGAGAGAGAGAGAGAGAGAGAGATCCTCATTTCCAGTGTGTGGTACAAATGTGANTGAGAAAGACACTAAAACCACAACTACCAGAGAGAGAGAGAGAGAGAGAGAGAGAGATCCTCATTTCCAGTGTGTGGTACAAATGTGAAAGTGTGGCTGGAAGGCCTCGTTGGTCAACTGCTCTCCCTGGCAAAATAAACACCAAACGCTAGCTTGGGAATACAGCAAGTCAAAGCAAGGGAGGAAAATCAGCCTGCTTTATGTCTTTGTAGTTGTGTCATATAATGGTGCATTATAAGCAGAAAAGTTTTATGCAAGAAACTCCTGGGTGGGAGTAATTTGTCTGTGGAGGTTGCATGTTCCCACCCACAGCACAAAGATGTGTCTGTCTTTGGAAATACATGTGTGTGTGTTTGTTTGCCCTGTCATTGTCAACCTGTCCAACCTGTCCAGTGTACCCTGCCTCCTGCCCAATGAATGCTGGAATAGACTCCAGCCCAAGGCCCTGGGAAGTGGGGGTGCTAGAGATGCTGCAGCACCCCCTGTTGGTGGGCTGTGGTACTGCAGCTGTATTTTAGAGAGGAGGGCATTGCTGTTGGTGCTACCAATAAATAAATAAGTGGAAATAAAGACTTTTTAATGCAGGAGTTAATACAACTTGATCCATCCTACTGCACATTGTTTTTTTCTTTCTTTCTTTCTTTCTTTCTTTCTTTTTTTGTGGGTGGTGCTTCCATAGAATTGGTCAAACAGCATATACATTCTTGTAATGAGGTCACATGACCTTACTGTCATGGTTATTATTGGTTGCTAGTCTTGTGTCACTATAGATGGCTTTGCCCTCAAAATCAAATGTGAGAAAATGGTGCAAAAACAATTCCACCTTGAAGTAGTGCGCTGGGATCATTATTGCTTATTGTTACGGTGGCTCAGCACCACAGACAGCGCTCTGCACCACCCGCTATCACCGCATCCCCTGATTGAAATATGTTCCCGGGCCTACGCTCCAGCCCCATGCAAACTTGATGAGGTCAAGCAGTTATAGATAATTGCTGATTGGAGAGCTCCTGGTGTAATGCTGGCAGATGAGAGCTTTGGGCAAATGCAATGCCTCCATGTCTACATGCAGATACACGTCTTCCTTCTCCATTAAACAGTTGTCAGTCTGCTTTGAAGTGATGGATGCTGTGCTAGCCTGGAACAATAACAAACTCAAAAATGTGAATTTGTTCCAACCTTGGAGTTAATTTGCATGGTAAGTGATATATAAAATGGAATGGAACTCAGTAAAATATGGTTTGGACAGTAAGCTGTAGTGGGCCCCCAAGTTGCCTGAGGCTCTGATGCAGTTTCACCACTGAGTTACACTTGCAGAAAAAAGAACGAGTCTGAACTAGAAAATAAAATCTTGTGTGAAATGTATTGGTTTTTCCTAGATATGAAATACGTCCTGTTGAGTCTTTGCTTCTCCCAGAAAACAACCTGTATACATTAAAACCCCCAGCACATTATCCTGAACAGGAAGGAGTGAATGAATAACTGAAATTGAATGAGAGAATTTAAATATGATAAAGTCTAAGTCTATAGTCTTCTAAATAAGAAGCTTTTTAGTTAAAATTTTGTTATCTGTGTACCTGCAGTCTTTTATTGCAGCAACAATGTCAGATGAAGAGATTATGGGGCCAACCTTTTTGGAGCCCTAAGTGAGATTTTGTTTTCTGTGGGGCGACTCACCACATTCTAATCAGCCAATCATTTCTCCGCATATTTACTATCCCTTTCATCACTTTTACAGCAGATCAAATTATGAACGTCTCTTCAGATTCGAAGGAATTGTTGATCATAAACTTTAAAGACGTTCAGTGACGACCCTGCAATTTCCCACCTCCTCATGAATGGATGCAGCCAAGAAACACAACGAAGTAGGCCACGAAAAAAGCTTCAAGCATGGAGGCCCCAGGAAAGTCAGGGGCCCCACATCTTATGTCACGGGATAGGGAGGACAGTGGAGTAACTGGCCGAGCTCAAACCATGTTGTTGCCAACACACGACCGCAGCCTGCTGAGCCACAGATCACCTTGTCTGTCTTGATTTCAAATTCTGACCAAACCTGGAAGTTCCATCTCTGTGATTTACTTCAAGGTTGACTGAAGGATCAGGTTGCCCCGCTGACTTCCGAATGTACGTGTGTGTGTGTGCCATTTGTACTTTAGTATGTGTAAGCGTGTGTTTTTTAGTGTTTGTTCATGCATGTTTAGCTGTCTGTGTGCATGCATGTGTATTCATACACGTGTGCGCAGAGCCACCGAGTGCAGTGTGTATGTTGAACGAGAGCCAGGTATGGGTTGAGGAGAAGGATTGATGGTCCTGGAGGGACTCAGCAGCTGGAACAGAGAACACCAGACAGACAGACGGACGGATGGAGAGAAACAGGGGAATAAATCAGAGACGAGAAGAGAAAAGGAAGGTGGCTGGAAGTGTGGAGAAAGGAAGGGNGGGGGGAGGGAGATTTTCAGACAGATTTGTCCAAGTGAGCAAACTGCAAATTCTTCAGAAATGATGTGATGTAAGATTTCAATAATAACTCAGTGGGCTGCAATATGGGCTGTCATTCAGAAATGCCAAAAGACCATAGGAAATATCATATAATACTAATGTATCTAACCACAACCATGCCTGACTGTGTGCAGACATAGACAGACACGTACACACGGGCACGGGCACACACACACACACACACACACACACACACACACATACACGCTATCTTCGTTTCTTACTCTTTCTCCTCTTTTCCTCTCCTCCTTTCCCTTTTCTTACCACATCCCTTACTTTCTCTCTCCCTTCCTTTCTTTTGCCGCCTAACCCTTTCAACACACACACACACACGCACGAACACACACTATATGCCTCTCTCCCCTGACCACATCCCCTCCTCTCTCTTCTCCTCCCAACCTCAGGTCGTGTGGTAATGAGTGTGTGATGGAGCCTCGTGGCTACCAGACTGGCAGAGGTATTTTTAGCACTTCTGGTGGTTTCCATCACTAAATATGCTCCAACTTCATATTTCAAGATTGAAAGTAACCTCAAATGGAGAAATGGATCATTTGCCATGGTTGGGTTTAGCTATTAGACACCATTGTTAAATGTACTGTAGTAGGGAGATTCACGGATTGAAGGGTAGGAAGGTAATTAGTGATAGCTGTAATAATAACTGAAAAAAGAAAAGTAGGTTAACATTAACTTTCCGTAATGTGGCCAGCTGTTTTCATTTCAAACAGGTGTAATACATTAATGTGTTTCCACTGAATCTGGCAAAATCATTGTGTCTGTCCATATGTATGATAATAGCAAGTATTTCTTTTCACTTCAAATGTTTAATACATTCTAGAAACATACTTAAGACTAGAGGTGACATCCTTTGCTTAGTTTGGCTTGGCAGCTATCTTGCATCCAGAAACTGAGGGAAGCATAATCGGGAGGCGGACATTTTTGGTGAAAGTGAACATAATCGTCAGGTTGATCTTAGCTGTTGTGACAGAGAAAGACTGAAAGGCCCTTCACATCCATAAAACACTCACACAGGTGTGTTTTCACTGATTAAACCTCTTGTGTGTACAGGTTGACATCTCCCAGTCTCTCTTGACAGGCTATTTCCACCTGGTGAGGTGGGACAAAGGACTTTTGATTACATGGTGATTGGTGACCTCAGCAGATCTGAGCGTATCTTTAACCTGAGCACAGGTCCAATCAGATTGCACAACTAAGTGAGTGTGTGGGACCTTTAAAAAAAAATTACAAAGAATTTCAGATGTTTTATCAAATGCAATAATTTGTGAAGTCAACTTTATGTAGCTCCAAGTGTTTACATTTGTTTATTTACTTGTTATTTTTCTGGCTAAGTTTAGAAATTATCTCATCAGTTTCTTATTACATCAGAAGCGTTAACTAATTCAGCTTAATTTGAGCCATTACAATAAAAACAAAAAATGCTATGATCTGATAATGCTGGGAAAATGCTATAATACTCCTTAGCAATAGCAGTAGTTCAAAGCAGTGGGTTGATTGCCAAATCAGGACAGGCCCCAGAAATTTAAAAGAGCCATTTACTCCAGAGTTGGTTCCAACAAAACAGCTTCACTAAGGATTTCACTACACTTCAGCAATTTCCATCAAATGATAGCTGTCTACAGTTTAGGCTTGCCCACATAAATTGTTTTTGTTGTAGAAAAAGTGATGCTTTGGCCACATTTAGTGCTGATAAATGCTTGTCATGCATTGCTCACTTTGTTTCCATAATGACCAGCTGCAGCAGTTGCCACTAAACAGTATGTTGGACTGTCAAACACTTCGTGGAGACTCCCATAACACAGCCATAACACAGCCAATTTGCTCCCATCAGTCCTGCAGCAAGCTTTCCTATCACGATTTTTTCCATTTCCATCTCTATTATTTTTGTCATAAACTGTTAGCAGTCTGTATTGTGAAACCTCAATTTTTTTCTTCTCTTTGTGACGGAAAACAAACCAATCAGCATGAAGGCTTGTTATACTCGCACGAGGTGGCTGTCACCGACTGTGCGCGCACTTCCACGAAGCGCTGAGGGGCATTTATACTTGGTGCATTGTCTGTTGCAATATTCTCTGAAATGACAGGGGGCAGTATGGAAAATACTATGTAAAGCAGGAAGTAGTCAGCAAAGTAATTACACAACAACCCCACATATTTTTCCAAACTTCACAGCAAAAACTTGGATTTTTGCCCAGTGTGCAGCAGCTATTTAATTCCAGGAGTTTGGGGTCACATGTTGGTCCTTATAAAGTCTCATAGGTGAGGCATTAAGATGTTTGTGTGGACGCACCAGCTTGACAAGTCTACTCTCTTTTGAAGGTCCACCCCTCGTGTGGCATGCACCTTCACACCATCAAAATACAAAATCTCCTAGATTACAAAATCTTATGCCTTCTCTTACAAATTTTAGGCTTGTGAATTTTGGCTCTTTTAAGTATCTTGATTTGATTCAAATGTTCCCATGCAAAGACCAGCTCACATCTGAGCCACGATTCAGACCCACTCAGTGCTGTCACGATTTCTAGTTCTTTTAGGTGAATCGATAATCGATTCAAACAGTCTGACTATGCTTGCTTTTATTTGTTCTAGCTGGGCTAGGCTTGAATTGTTGCTAACATGAAGCAACTTAATGACATTCTCTGGTGCTTTCTCTCTCTCTGTACATGAAAATACAAAGTAAGTAGTACTCAATTTTGACTCTGCCCATCAGCTCACTGGACAGAGACGAATCTAAATACCCAATGAACCAGATATGAAGACAGTTTTGCTCTCCTTTGTTGAGCACATCAGCTTTTCAGTTTAAAACATGCTTTCTGTTTCCAGTCAAAAAAAAAAAAAAAAAAANAAAAAAAAAAAAAAAAAAAGAACTAGTCAACCTGGGTGACCGTTGTTGGAGACTCAGTCTGACTAACCCACGTTCAACTTCAACTCGAACAATCCAAAACAACAAATATCTCTCTAAAAATGTCATTCAAATCTTGGTAAATAACTCAGAAATTAAAAATCTGTTTTTCATTTGTGCAAGAAACCAAAGTGAGACCTCCCTCAAAAAAAATTATCAAAAGAACTTATGATTGCCAAATACCTATTTCACTGTTACTCCCTTACATTGTTTAATCGATTTCCTGGACCCAGATTAAGTCTCAGCATCTCAATTTAAGAACAACCTATTAAATAATTTGTCATAAGGAAGAAACGGCACATTCTGTAACTATCTGATTTATTCTGATCAAAATATCACAAAAAAGAGAGGCTTGTGAAGTGATTGATGGCTCGCGACGGAAGGAAGATCTTATTCTTTCTTTCATTTAAAAGCTTCCACATTTTTACAGAGTGCTCCATCTTCTCCTTCTTTATTTCTGTTGGCAGGCGCATCTCGTTCTCCTTGAACATCTCTCCTCTCTCACAAGGAGGCTCATTGTCCTTAGAGAAGCAGGTTGGTTTATGGGCCATTCAGAGACAAGTGGCAGAAACACATTTCAGAACTTATTGGGAGCCGTAATCCCATCACTCAGCAGCTGTCAGGGTATGTTTTCACTATTTGACTGCTGGGGTCAATTCACTTGAAATCCACTAAATGGAAACTGCACTTTCTGTTTTATATTACTGAGATGTTTTGATTTTCTTCTCATATTTCCAAACATAATCACATTAATGTAATGACCGGTTTGCAACCATTCTCCCACCCACATGTATTCTTCCAGTGCCAAATATGGAGACAAAAATGCTTCTAAAAATGTCTGAAAAGAAAAAAAAATGTCACTCTCATTATTAGTTTCATATAGTGAATTAGCCCAACACAATGGGAGGAATTCATAAAACACACTGTCAGATTTAAAGGACCATACCGACAATTTTGCATGTTTGAGACTAATATATTCAATTTTCATACATGTTACATTACTGACAGTCATTTCCCAAAGGATAAAACCATATTTCAGCTTTCCTGGTATTTTGCAAAATCTGTTAATCTTTCAAAATCAAATATTCAAGTGATACACCCACCTTAAAAACTGAGGTTTCGCCTGCTAATGGTTATGCAGCATTATGAAGTGATGGTCATTTACATTTTTCTATAAATGCAGGTCTTTTTTTTGGGACTATATTCCCTGGTGGAGGCATACATTCACTCCATGCTTTTTATTGTGCTTATATGCAAAAATTATGTAACTGCTAAAAAAACCTGAATACACGTGTTGTTCACGATGATGGATTATCTATCCCAAGAGCTTTTCAAGTATCAACAAGTTGATTTTAATAGCGTACCAGATTGAACTGAAACCAATGGTGGTCTTGAAGGTAGGAAAAAATAAAATTAATTCATGTTCCAGTAGTATGCTTTGGGAAATGATTGTCAATAACATTACGTGTATGAAAACTGAATAGATTAGGCTCAAACATGTAAAATAGCTGGTATAGTCCTTTAATGTAGAGATAAGGGTAAATATCATCACTTAGCCATGTTCCTTCATTCATAAACAGCTGTTACCAGCATCTTTTAGTGTTGTTTTGGTATTTCCATATTTACATGTCAAGGAAGCTATTCATAAAACACACCGTCACGCAAAAATGATCAGTTTTATGAAATCTGGATTACATTTTATGTGTGATTCCTCACGTGTGTTAGTGGTCAATGAATTTGATAGTTAAGCCCACATAGCTGATGAGTCTGTGTATTCAAATGGCAAGTTTTGATCTCACACACATTCTCGTGGCTGAGCCTCTTTCTCAAGCCTCATCTGCTGCTTCTCTTCCTCACACACAAAAACCACACCCGTCTCCCATGTGCTGGATTCCCAGTGAATGGATCTCTTATCTCTCTTAAGCCGGTTTCATATGAGAAGTGTTGAGCATTGCCGCTGAGCTTGGAATCCAGCGCTCTGCTTGTTCATGAGCGGAGTCTGAGCTCAACCAAGCACTGACAGGAAGCACTCATTGCTAATGGCATGTTAACGGTTACCATGGGTGATCTTTCCATATTCGTGATCCATATCAGGTTTCCGGGTCAAATCGGATAGTGACATGGACCTCACTACAAAGAAGGCTCTGGCTCTTCTTCTCATTTGGAGAAGAAAAGTGAAAAAAATGGCAAATGTTCTAAACTGCTCTACACAGGTTATGCGCTTCTCCTCCATCGCTGTGGAGCTTCTGCTTCCGTGACGTACAGCTGTTCTCTGATTGGTTGTGCATTGGAAAGATTAGCATCGGAAAGGTAAAAGTCGCATTTGGTTGAACTTTGAGCGCCACGTCAAAGTGGAGAATCTGAGCGCTGCGCGGCATCAAGGTGGCGTGACGTGATGTTAGAAGTCACCGCTCAGCTCCCAATACACAATAATGGTCAGCACAAGGCTCAGCGCTTATCATGTAAAACCGATCTTAGTCTCAAGATCTAAAAATGCAGATGATGATAATCTTTTCCAATTTATCTTGTCAATTTTGCTTTGGCACTAGATGAATCAGGATAAATCGTGGCTCTTAAATATGAAGCAGCTCAATAACACGCCGATCTTCATAGGCTTTTACCTGTGACACAACGCAACAACGTCTTGATAATGGAAAAATGGTGTAAGGGAAGCTTTATGAATGAGCTTAAATTATCACAGCACAATCTGTAGTCATGGTGATTTTTAAAAATTTTTTTATAAATGAAACTCTAATCTCTTCCAGTTCTTGTGTCTTTACTGGAAGATTCTCCCATTCATCGTGTCTGTGTGGTTCTGGCTTCAGTTTCTGGCTCCTCTTCCGTTTTGCCTTCTGTCTTGTCTGTTTAGTTATTTGAGTTTGCACAGTCTGTCATTCTTCCGAGTCTGTCGGCCGTCTGGGAAATAGAGTTCTGAAGGCTCTAATCCTTTCCGCTTGGATGTGAGTGTGTGTTTGTGTGCGTGTGTACATTGACAACCTGAAATTGTTTTACGACTTACTATGATAACATTGTCTTAAAAATAGAAAAACAATAAAGCCTTGTATAAAAAGTCATATGTCATACAAATGCACACAGTATGCGAGCAGGCTCCAGCCAAACTCATCTCTCCTGTGTGTCGGCGATGTTGATGCAACGAGTATGCAGTCAGGAGGAAAATAATTCTAAGAGAACCATATTATCTCCAGAAACATGCTTCTTCAGTGTACACATATGGTATTTCAAAAAACGACTTTTCCTGCCTGTATACTATCTAATATAGTATAATTTTTCAGGAAGTGTATGGTCTTAAAAGTAATGCAATCTGTTGACTGTTGACAAATTCTGCTGAAAGAATCACAGCCTTGGAATTCTTCAAAGGATGGAAATAACATCAGAAAGTTTGTTTCGAAAGTGGATCAGAGAAGCTTTTTATGGCTTCAAGACCTTTTTCATAGTACATTAAGTCTGGATTTTGAAACAAATTAAAATCAATTTTTTCTTTCACAAAATATTTAATTACTTTTTAGTTTTGATCTTAGGAAACTTGAAAATAATGTGGGATTTATAAAACCTCCTCGCAGATATACCTGCTGATAAAAGCTACGTCAGGTTGGAAACCCCATAAAAGGTTAGTGAATTGAAGGATTTGTGCAAATTGAGAAGAGCTGCTGAGAAAAATAATTACAGAGCTAAAAATGACCAAAAAGAGAAGAATTTTCAGAAGAAATGGAGTGATGGGAAAGAAATATGGCAACAATTTGTAGATGAAGTTTGGATGTGAATGCTGTGGCAGCAGACAGAACTCTCCGTCATGTAAAAAACAAATTAGAAGAAAAACTTGGAAGCACAAAAGCAAATTTTTTGCACTATGTGCAACTTATTGGCTACAGGAGACCAAAGTTGTCCAATTTGGACAGAGGAGCTGGAGACATAAGAGGAGAAACAAATCGTGCTGTCAGGTGAAGAGTCAATAACAGATTATGACTTAATTCAAGATGCATCTCCATCTGACAGATTTTATCTCTGTATTTCAGATAAAGAAAAATCACCTAAAAAAAGAACTTTGAACAGTATCTTGTTTCAAGAGTAATTTAGTGTCCGTAGGAGACGAGTATTCCCTGGGAACCTCATGTGATTTGCTCAAGATAAACAAAGTAGAGCATTTCAGTCGACGTTACAGATCAAATTCCAGTCATCATCACTGGATGCAGTTTAATGGTGCACATATCATATACACATATCATAGTACTGAACCTGTTGAAAGATAGAAAAATGTTCCTTACCAAATATGGCAATGCATGTTATCATCCCTTAATCTGTTCTGCATTTCAGCTGCTTCTTCAAATGTGTCTCCATGCTGCAGAGGAACATTCAGCGTCCTCGTTAGATTAAACCTCGTGTTTAATAAATTCCACCACAGACTCTCATCAAACAGGAAAGAGGTGATGTGTGATTGATTTTGTGCTCTCAAATCAATTTCAATCGACAATCAACATTCAATCAACATTACCCAGCTTTCATGAATATATATATATATATATTTTTTTTTTTTNTTTTTTTTTTTTCTTCGTAAATGAAAATTAATACATCTCCTGTCTGTATAACAATAATTACTAAATATTCCAATCGAGTTATCAGTCAAACTCTGATATTGTGTGTTGGAGCAGTATTGTGCAAGATTTAATTTAAGTGGTCAAATCAGTTTTCATGGTAAATATTCAGTAAAGTTAAAGGGTCACCCTGTTTATTGCTTGATGTACTAATTGTACTGTACTCATATTGTATAAAAGCACAATTTATATGAGTCTTATTCTACTATTTAATGAAAGATAATGAAAGATTATCTTAAGTGGATTTACAAATAAAAACTTAGGGCACTTAATGTTTAAAAATTACTTTTCTGGTAAAGAAATTACACCACAGCACTGCATGTGAGCTTAGACAGTGTTTTATGAAGAGCCATTCAAAATGTCAACGTAAGGAGCAACATTCTGAAAATAACAAAGCAGGAGTGAGAAAATGACCCAAAGATGATACACAATTGAAACCAGGAATTCATCCAGCTAAGCCATAATGCAAAAGGTCAGAGGGCCACATTCATGTTACAGTAACCCACCAAAGTGGAGAAGGTGCAAAATGCATGTGCACAAGTCAAAGACGCAAGCAATGGAAGGACTGAAATGCAAGCAGAAAAGTAATTTACAATCCCACCAGAGAAAGCCAGCAGCAGCCAAAGACTTGACCTGCTGTTCTTGTCCAATTCTCAGCAGTCTGCTTACTTTGCAAAGCTCACTTTGCTGCAGGAAGATGTGGTAGATGATGCATATGTAAGGAAGAAGTTTAGATAGACCAAAGTAGCAGCAGTGAGCTGGAAGGGCAGGATACGCCCTGTGGAATTTGGGTGCCAAGGGAGTGTAGCCACTTCCACGAGCAGTTAAGTCAGGCAGTCACAGCAGGGTTTTGTGGTCAGCGCGGATGTCAGGGCGCACGGGGTGAGTCCCCAAAGAGCAACAAATCTGGCTTAGAGCAAAGACACCTCACAGACCTTCAAATATAAGCTGTATATCATACAATGGCATAGAAATTGTAAAAAAAAAAAAAAAAAAAAGATGGTATTTGTTCTACGGTGTCATACTTTTACTTAGTTAATCATGTGTTTGATGGCACTTCTTAAGTTTCAAACAGGACAGTTTGGCCATCCTAACAAACATATTATGTACTAACGATGATGTAATTAGACTGTTGTGAAACTTCATCATCACTTCATTCCCACATGGAATTAACAAACACACCAAACACACAGCTCTACTCAGAGTTTATCCACTCTTAGCTCATTGTTTGGGTTTCACAGGCTGCAGATACACTGTATAGTTGCCCTTCAATGATTCCAAACAGCCTCTAAACCCTGCATAAATACCACTGATTTAGCAAACATTCTAAATCACCGGTATTGTCCTTTAACTTTCTATAATGAGCACGAGCAAATTTTAAATTTGCAATGTCCTATTTTGCATATCCTGTGTAGAAATGTGTTTCTCTCTCGTTATGATACAACCGATGTAACTTTAGAACCTCAACACACAACTGCAGCACATTCCCTCTAATTTTCCCCTTAAAACACTAAATTTGCAACGCTGGCCTTCAAAATCTCCATTCAACAAACCTTTGTTATCCACTGGCACAGTATCTCTACCAAACGCAGTGTGTGTCCATGACAAATTAATCTCACACAGTCATGCAGGAATGTGTACTGGCTGAAGAGCGAAAGGCTGGAAGCCCGGTAATCAGAGTCTGATGCTTCATAGGGATATAACCTCTCTGCAGGCTCCTTCACCTGCTGCTCGGCCATCCACAATGGTACTCAACAGGCAATAACAACACCAACAGCATTAAAAAATGTACAACCAAACCTCTCATGTGACCCGTGCTGTAAGAAGACCAATCTAAATACCACAGCACAGCACAACAAAACTCCCTTGGTCACTCAGAATGTACAGATCTGTCATGTATGTTCATTTTCCAGCCACATGTCCGTGACTGATGCCCCTGTTTCCATCTGAGCTGCTGCCAACATGCAGTCCTGTTCGTATTATAGAAAACATTCTGCCGGGATGCCCATAGTAATTCAGTTCTATGCTTAAAAATGAAAGATTCTGATTCGCTAACCAGGCCGCAAGCATTTTGCACAAATAAACTCTGGGAGAAACTGGGACACAGACTTGGTGCTTTTAAACTATACAATATGGTATAGATCATCTGGAGATTACACGCATGATCTGACTTTTTTTTACCATTGGGAATAAAAAATAAAAATACTTATTTTAGGTTTACATCTTATAGAATGGTTTGTTGTATTTTTCTTTGGGAATGTGTATCTTGTTAAGTCTTAAAAAGAAGTCAATAATTTTGATTTTCCAATGCCAACAGGCAATAAAACAAGGGTTTATTACCCTCAGTCAGTAGACAATAGAACACAAGTGAAAATATGTTCTAGTGCAGTGGTCATCAACTAGTGGACTCCAGTCCGGATCCACCAGAGAGGCTTTTATCTGGACTGTTTAGCATTTGTTGTGATACTAATATTAACTTTTATTTTGAGGTTAGCAGAATTTCCAGCAGGCACAACGTGGACAGCTCAGCAGGGGCTCTATGGGTCCTCTCGAAGCCTCTTGTCCAAACATGTTAAGACTCACCATGCCCTGAAAATTAGCTGAGCAGACCCTAGCAGTCAAACTCGCGAAGTTGCCAAATGGCTCAAAGATCAGAAAACTTGACCACGAAAACCGAGAATTCAAGGATGAGTGGACATATGTTTTCATTCTTCCAGCAGCAAACGCTACAAGACCCGTGTCTTTGGTCTGTTCCAAGTCTGTGCCATCATAGAAAGTGAAATGTTAAACGCCATTATGACACAAAACAAAAAATTTGAAGAAATCTACCCACAACAGTCCGAGGTAAGGACTGGTAAATTAAATGAACTCAGAGCCCAGTACTTTATTTTTAAGATAAATTTTTAGGTTATCAAGTTCATGTTTGAAAATATACTTGTAACTAAGAAAAACACTTTAATCAAAAACATTTAATAAAATGTTGAAGTTGGCATTTTATATTTTTTCCATGAAGCCTTCTAAATAACTGGACCCACCTGAATTTTAGTTGAATTCCCCTGTTCTAGTGTCTTGTTTCATTGCTCATTGCTACTGGCAAATCATAATTCTTGACTTCTTTTTAAAATAGGGGGAAATCACAGAGCGAGAAACACACCAAGCTTACATGAGCATTCCCTGCTTTTAAACCTATTCAGATCTTATGATTTTACATTATGGATTGGTTATTTGTCACTAATTTAAAAAAAAAAAAAAATGCACAGACAAAATATACCTCCTATTTAGCTATGATGGAATCAGATGTTTTAAAAAACAATCAGAATTACTTCAAAAGAAATCTTCTTATATTATTTCCTAAACTACATTTAGGAAGTCATACAGATGGTTATGTTACAGCTTATAACCTTTCATAAGAACAACGAAAACATAAAGATGGAGGAACAGTTCATAAAGTAAATGAATGTTATAGTTCAGCCATTATAGTTCAGTTTAGCCAAAATTACCATAGTTGAGCATGAATAAATCTATATTTGGAAATTCTCATAAAGATAAGAGATATGAGAGAATAACTTTTATGGCCTTAACATGCCAGATGAACATCAAAACACACTATTCTTACTGCGTTTCACACTGGTGGCAGCATCATCAACATATTTCCACCATCAGGCCTGGAATGCTTAAAAGGACAAAATGAGTGCAGAAGCATAGCGAGGAATCATATGTAAACCTGTTACCATCTGCAACACGGCAGAGAACTCATCTGCTAGTCAGGCACCGACCCCAAACAAAGCACAGCCAGAACCGAAACCTCAGCATAGTCAAAAACCTGATGATTTCTGTTCCGTCGTGGTTCTCATCCAGTCAGATGGAGCTTCACCAAATGGAGGAAAAATTGCAGCATCCAGACATACAAAGCTGAAAGTAGTACATCTGTGAAATACTTACTCAGTCATGTGAATACTTCTTTTTACTCCCTGTAGGAGTAATGTCTGCTAATGAGATGTATATTTTGGCTGAGGGGTTGATGCTGCTGCTTTACCACGCATCACATTGTTGTGTATTCCAGCACATTTCAAGCCTTTTTGGTTTCATTAAGCAACAAGTAACTGTGCTCTGTACTTCCTGCTGCCTGCAATCAAGATTTTCTTTGAGAGAAACCTGTTTTTTTTTTGTTTGAGTAAATTGTTTTTGTTGAATAACTGAAGACAGCTGTGGAAATAATAGAAAATAAAGGCTTTCAATGATGGCTACCTCCACACTCACACACACACACACACAAATAGCAAGAGAACAATGCTGCCAATCTCAGGATATACAGTGTAAATGGATACACTGTTGGGTTATTACATTACCTGAGCCATGATGAGGTAAAAAGCAAAATTATTCCAGAATGTAGTGTATTGGCTATGGAACTGCTGCTTTTGCACATTAAAACACTATTATTTCCTGGGTTGAGATTTACAAAGCTGCAACATTTTTTAGGACATTTGATACCAGCACTCTAACTGTACCGTAAAGTATCTTAAATCTCAGTGAGGAGTTTCAATCCCTGCACACCGTGTTCTATTTTGTCCCATATTTGAAGACTAAGTGCTGCTATCATAAGCAGCGAACCGCCCTGACACTGATGATGTTGTCTTGTCCTTTTTTTTAATTGGCTGGAGACCTGTACCAGTCAGAGGATATATACTTTACAAATCTATGCAGCTGAGTTTATGGCTGAAGCCAAACCGTGACAGCGGTGAAGAGCGAGATTCATATGGAACATATTGTTGTTGTTATGAGCGGTGGAAGCTGTCCAGCTGCCTATAGAGCTCAAGAAACGTACAGGATCGTATGGTCAAAAACCGCAGCATTGTCGCTCTCCACAAAACTCTGTCTCTCTCTCTCACACACACACACACACACACACACACACACACACACACACACACACACACACACACAGAGACAGACATGTACACACAAAGACAAATCTGACAAACAAATTCATGCATATAAGCACACCCAGCAGGCATACACACACGAGCCACCCAAACACGCAGCACAATCCCTCACATGCATGCACAATTACTGTTGATATAAATCAACTGCCCAGATTTTTTTTTTTTTTTTTTNTTTTTTTTTTTTTTTTTTTGATGGAGAGGGGAACAATTTTTTTCCCCAAAATTCCACAAAATGATCTGCTGTAATTTATGGTGTGTTTTCCACCGAGGGGAGCGATACCGGGTTCTGGGCTGTAAACATGCTCTGCCATGTTTATTTTCATTTCATTTTGTTCCGCCTCTACTAACACTTTACCTTGGTGATTTAAGGAGCCTAAAGGGTGGTTCTGGAAGACAACCAGCTAGCTGAGAGAGAGAGAGAGAGAGAGAGAGAGAGAGAGAGAGAGCACAAGGCCACTGAATCTACTCTACACTCTTTTTTCAGTGTGTTTGCGATAAAGTGAGATGGAACATTCAGTTGTCGTGTGTCCAGCCTTCATCCCAGACTCTGGGATTTGATTCTAAATCTTGGTATAGTTGTAAGGAGATTCAAATGATGCAGCATATTTACATTTTTACAGCTCCTGAGAGGTCAAACTCTGTTATGTTGTCAATAACAGAGTTTTAGTTATAGATGTCTATACAAGTTACGCACCTCTGTTGTCAGGTTAGAGGTGTTTTCTACATCAAAGTTGTGAAATATACTATATCTGTACACAGTGCATGTCTTATTTCTACAAGTTATGGTGGGCTATTGGTAATTTGGAATTATTTTGATTAGTGCAGTGCCTGTTCAAAAGGAGTTGGATTTTATGGTGTGCACCGCAGTCCGCCATAATTTTGTTCTGCATGTCTTCGTGAGCTAGTTTTGTTTGCAGTGCCCGTAGAGAGGAGCATATGCTGCCATGCCTGGAGCGTATCCTGCCACATGGACTACTTTTTACCGTCACAGCTCAATTCGAGAAGCGCTCATCCAAACAACTTCACACGTGACACTGCACGTCCTTGGGTCCTGAGCAATAAACCTGCCGANGCTCATCCAAACAACTTCACACGTGACACTGCACGTCCTTGGGTCCTGAGCAATAAACCTGCCGAATATCAAGTTCATACAGTGTCAGGTTCGGGGTCATTCCTGTGTTCCCAAGGTCCTATGTTCCCCAGCTCTGTGGATCCTGGGAACATAGGACCCTGGGAACACAGAAATGCACCCCTGCGGTTATTCCTATGTTCTGGGTCCTATGTTCCCCAGCTCTACATAGCACAATAGAGCACATTATAGATTAGGGTTAGGGTTATTCTGAACTGGGGAACATAAGACCCTGGAAGATAGATATGCTCCCCTGGGTTCTAGAGATATTGGTGCCACAGACAGAGATTCCTGCCTTTATAGTTAATACTCTACCCTAAATCTACCTTTTGAGTTTCAACCACTCACCTGTAGGCCTGCAGGGTAGCTGTTATAATTTATGATTTCCTCATTAATACAGAACAGGTTAAAATGTGGCTATTTTTCAGTTATGACCCTTTTTTCACAACATTAATAGAAGATGCCTGAGAAGTTTACATGGATGTTTTTGTGCATTGTGACCAATATGACCAAGCTGACTACACACACCATTCTCTACTGGTGAGAAAATTATTAACTTTTAACTTCACTTCCTGAATCTACAGGAGGTGAATGTTAGATATTCAAAATACAGATTTAAGGTGGAATATGGCTTTATGGAAGATGTGCTGAGGCATTCTTTGCTTTGGGAGCAGAGCGTAGGTAAGGCATGATGGATAAGTGAGTCGTTGGGATTCATATCCTGTGATGAGAAGTTTGCTGTGCTGATTTATAAAGTTCTAAAGACAATATGGCTGCTGACCAACCCAAAGTCCACTCAGGGACAAACTCTTAAGGCGTTTTCATGACTAGTTCATTTTGAGCATTTGTTTCAGACCCTGGCGCTTTTCCTCCTTAAGTTCAGTTCTTTGGGCATATGTGAACACAGCAAACAAACTAGGAGACAAACAAGGAGGATGTCTTGCTAACGCTTCACTACAGCTGCAGTAAAGTTTGTTTTACATCAGATATTCCCTATTTAACACCCTTAAAGGACCATACCAGTCATTTTGCATGTTTGAGTCAAATATATTAATTTTTCATACGCATAACATTACTGGCAACCATTTCCCAAAGCTTTCCTGATGTTTTGCAAAATCTCTGAATCTTTCAAAATCAAATATTCAAGCGATACACCCACNCTTTCCTGATGTTTTGCAAAATCTCTGAATCTTTCAAAATCAAATATTCAAGCGATACACCCACCTTGAAAATTGATGTTTTGCCTGCAAATAATTACACAGCCTCATGAAGTCACCATCGTTTAAATTTTTTGATAAACACAGGTCTTCTTTTGGGACTATATTCCCCGGTGGAGACATACCTTCACTCTGCATTTTTTTAATTCTGCTTAAACACTAACATTACGTAACTTTGAAAAAAAAAAAAAACCTGAATACAGGTCTTGTTTGCGATGGTGGATTACCTATCCCAAGAACATTTCAAGTACCAACAAGTTCATTTTTAATAGTGTACCACAATGAACTGAAACCAATGGCGGTCTGAAAGGTAGGAAAAAAATTTTTAATTCATCATTCCAGTAGTATGCTTTGGGAAATGATTATCAGTAACGTTACGTGTATGAAAATTGAATATATTAGACTCAAACATGCAAAATGGCCGGTATGGTCCTTTAAAGTGTCAAATATCAAGCAAATTTTAGCATATTTAAACTCCACCTTTGATTAGCCATAGCAATAGAAACAGGTGCAGTGAAACGGCTGTAACATATCAAACTTACGTAGCACGCCTTCAGATGAACATGTTGAAGGTTGGTATGTGGTTGTGCTTCATTCTCCTGTTCAGCCATCTGAAGGCAGCATATCTTCTTCACATAATGTGAAGGAACATGGTTTTTCCACACATTCAAATCAAATCCAGCTTCTGCTTCTGTAGTTTTCTTGTTATACGGACCAAATGATGACTATGACCAGGAAAGTAGTCTAACTCCATGGTCTTTGTTCCATGTTATTTAGTTATCCTGGGATTGTAAACTATTTCCTGATTTGATTTTGTTGCTCCCGCCCCCAGACATTTTTGACCAATGAGCAGAGCGACTGCTCTCACATGACTTTTGCTGCTATATTTTGGTGAATTGGACTTTTTCCTGTGTGAAACCAAACTAAACTAAGCAGTAAATGCAGCACTGAATTTACCTGATTGAGACCAGAGCAAATGGACTGACTATAGGTCTGAAAATTCCTTTAATTGCACAAGTAAAATTTCACAAAAATTACACTTAACTGTACGTTGCCAGCTGCCACTCAGTCAGTAAATATCCCTCATCAGAGAGCCAATCAATCCTCCATTTAGTGATTCAGCCTGCAAGTCAGCTTGTCAGCACCCAACAAGCCAAATCAGCCAGTCAGTTAACCAAATAATCTAAAAAATCAGCCGGCCAGTGAGCAGCCAGCCAAATCAGATCCCATCATGTGGGTTAAGTCCATTTTTCCTTAAGGATATCTGATTAAGCACGAAATAGAAAGCGAGAGAAACGGGATGCAGCATACACACGCAAATGTGTGTGTGAGTGAATGAGAGATATGTATCTGTGTGTGTGTGTGTGTGTGTGTGTGTGTGTGTGTGTGTGTGTGTGTGTGTGCAGGCAGATCCCTGGAGTTATTTTCTGTAATACCCCCAGTTTCATTTCAGGTTTGGTTTGGGTCCAGGTGGTTGGCTTTAATGCAGTCCAGATGGGAGACGCAGAACGAAGAGTGGCCCGATTTTTCCAGAGTTTCGGTCGAACCGGGGCTTTGCTAATAAAAGCAGAGGAGATTTTCACAGTTCCGCAGACAAAACCTCACATTCTAATTCTCTGGGGGGGACGGAGAGCGAGCGAGACCGCAATGTTATACTTTGTTTTTATTAAAGGGGATGACTGACAGCTTGGAGAGAATTTTCCAGCATTAAAGCAGGGGNTTTGTTTTTATTAAAGGGGATGACTGACAGCTTGGAGAGAATTTTCCAGCATTAAAGCAGGGGTCTTATTGGAGAGGACAGAGCAGAGAGCGCAGGGACCTGGCGAGGCGAAGCAACGCTCTGGCAGGCTGCTACTGACTGAAGGCTTGGCTGCTCCTCTAATTCTCCCTTTTTAACCATCTTTCTCATCTGTCTATAGTTGAGGAAAGGATTGCTTTCATCAATATTACTCCTCTACCTGCTTCTCCTCCAACCCCACCCCAATCTCCTCTCCTCTCCATGAACAGACACCCTCTTTTTTTTCAATCAACGTATTATCACATAAGGCTAAATAAAACTGGAAATTAGATTAAGGCTCGTTCACCTTTACTTCTTTTGTTTTGTCATTTTAGCTCTTTACCCTGTTATTACTTTTATCTTAAACTTTTTCCTTTTCTATTCCTTCTATTTCGCTAACCAGTTTTTTTCGCCTGACTAATAATCGTGTGTCTGGTGTTTGGGGTTTACGCTCTGGGGAGGGCAGCACGTGTTCAGCGTTGGATCTGTATACGCCTGCTTAGAGGCCAATAAAACCTAAAGAGCCTCCTGATTCACAGAGCCTGTAAAAGGATGAAACACTTGCAGCAGCCCTGCATGTGTGTGAGCTCATGTGTGTGTGTCTTGAAGTAGGGGTGTGTCTCATTGTCTCATTACCTGCAGCAAAGCTCAAATAAAAAGTGTGTGTACAGAAATACCTTCTAAACATATTACGTACAGCAGCTTTAAATTAAAGTGTATAACTATTAGGTAGTTAAAACCGGACCCTCCCACAAACAATATGTGGATCCAAAAAGTGTGGGACATCTATCAGATGGAGCAAATCACATATTCATTAAGGCTCCAAAAGTCCATTTTTATTAAGCGTTGGGGTCTGTTGTAGCTTTAATACAATGAGGCTTATCACTCAAAAGTGTTCTGTTCTTATTTGAGTATTTTCCCTTTACATACANTTAATACAATGAGGCTTATCACTCAAAAGTGTTCTGTTCTTATTTGAGTATTTTCCCTTTACATACACACACATTACACACCAGCCTCTCTGAAAGTGAATATGGCGCCTGTATCTCAACCTATGATATTACACTCTGGAGTGGACAATGATTATTATTTCTCCACCTTTTCTTTGTTGTTGCTGTTGTCTTTTCTTTTTTTTTTTTTTTTTTTNTTTTTTTTTTTTTTTTTTTTTGGAGTGGGCATTTTTGGTTGCTTTGTACATGTTTGAAAATCTATATGTTATTCTGTTGTTGAAAAATAAATTAAAAAATTAGTTCAAAAAATAAAAAGTGTGTGTTGGACAGCGTTTCTCAGGGTTGGCTGACAGCTTAATGCAGGAATGGAGGAAGCATTCAGCCTCACTGTCACCTGCTGAACAGTCGCCACATCGTCTGTTTTCCTTTGGATGCTAAGATTTCATACGTCTCTCCTCTGACTGTCAGTTGGTGGTCACTGAGCCTATACTTGGTTAGTGTCTGGCTCTGTTTTCCATCCGCACAGCACAGAGCTGCTATGTCAAACCTTAATCTCTTTTAGTTGTTATAGAATATTCTCACCTACTTAAAATGCTAATTTATTTTCTCCAATTGAAACTATTTTTCCAGTGTTTCCAATTTTTGTAAAAACAGTGTTGATAAAGCTTTAAATGACCATACCAGCCATTTTGCATGTTTGAGTCTAATATATTCAATTTTCATACACGTTACGTTACCGACAATCATTTCCCAAAAAGGATAAAACCGTATTTCAGCTTTCCTGATATTTTGCAAAATCTCTTAATCTTTCAAAATCAAATATTCAAGCGATACACCCACCCTTAAAAACTGATGGTTCGCCTGCTAATAGTTACGCAGCCTTATGAAGTAATGATCATTTAAATTTTTCAATAAATGCAGGTTTTCTTTTGGGACTGTATTTCCTGGTGGAGACATAATTCACTCTGCGCTTTTTATTGCACTTAAGCACTAAAATTACGTAACTTTGAAAAAAAAATGTGTATATACGTCTTGTTGGCAATGATGGATTACCTATCCCAAGAATGTTTCAGGTATTAAGTTGATTTTAATAGTGTACCAGAATAAACTGACACCAATGGTGGTCTGGAAGGGAGGAAAAAATGTTTTAATTCACTGTACCAGTAGTATGCTTTGGGAAATGATTGTCAGTAACATTACATGTATGAAAATTGAATACATTAGGCTCAAACATGCAAAATGGATGGTATGGTCCTTTAAAATATATGTATATATAGTTAGTTTTATTCTAAACGTGTGTGCTGCTGTGTCCGTGCCGGACCTGCTGAATCCTGCTGGCTCTGCTTTGACTCAGCAGGGTTCAGGATCACGATTGGTGCCCTTTGGTTTTCATTGCAATTCTGAACATATGGGACCCTGTGCAGAATGCACATGTGTAACTATAGCAACAGCACAGCCGCCTGTCAACAGCAATCCTCAAGAGAATTAGGATCATTCTGCAATTTCTCATTAGCTCATAATGTGATTAGCACTATTTTTCTTGTTGCTGCTTGTTTCCATTGTTTGATTATGTTATTCTTCTCATTTCATCAACTCGCCACTTTGGCTCTGTGTGGTAACACAATGTTTACTTAAAAATGGTATTTGTAACTGATTCTTGAACTGAAATATACTTTGGGGCGGCTGTTTGCTACAAAAATACATATTATATTCAAATGTCAAAAACATAATCAATATACAATACTGGATCTTTTTGGGGGCAAACACCAAATATTGTTGACCTGGTTATGAGCCTGTTCTGCATACATTTCTTCTACATAATTTATGAGATTATGACAAAGTGATTTGGTATAAAATGGAAAAAATACTCCATTATCACCCCAAACTGAGCTGAGCTATCAAAATATTAAAAAAAAAAAAAAAAAAANAAAAAAAAAAAAAAAAAATCCCCAAAATGACTTCATTACCATAAAACACAATCAGCCTGTTCATGCTGTACCATTATTCAAACCAGATTTTAACTAGAATTTGGATAAATATTTTTACTGGACACCATCTCTACATGCTTTTTTTTTTTTTTTNATTTTTTTTTTTTTTTGTCTCGCTTTGGTCAAACTCCCAAACACTGTAAGCATAAGGGAGGCTATCTATTGTTATTCTAAATTTACTAAGTTTATCTAATAAAGTTTATGTACTGAGTTTGCTTATTTTTCTGACATCATTTTATCAGGGTTTTAGTCTAATATTTATATCAGTTCTGTGATTGTTGTTCTTTCGCAAGTGTGACCTCTGACCTTCCTGGAGGGGGGCATAAAGACAATTTCCTTGCAGGCTTATATGGAGTGATAAAGTATGAAATTATGAACACCCATGTGCCATGTAGAGCTGCAAAGTATGCAGGTTTTCATTTTCCGGCCTTGAGTTGAGGAGGAGGAACTAATCAGTGAAATTGGCTGGTGTTCAGTTTCAGCCACCGCAGCACATGGAGGATGTGAACAGAATTAAATAGAGTTATTCTTTTTTCTCCACCATTTTCTGGTGGTTGTAAGATATTTTGAAACGTTCATTGAATCCCTATCACTTGGTCATTTTGTCTTTTTTTTATTTTTTAAATTTTACTCCTACTTTCCTAATGTTTTCCCTTTGTATTCTAGCAAAACAAAATTTTAAAAAGTTAAATTTATGTTAATCTTTCGTCCTGTTTTCTCCTGTTTTTGTCCTTCAGCAATCAGCAATCGAAAAATCTTTTTCTTTTGAATCATTACCATAGAAAGATACAGAATTTCCTCTCGTTAGTTTATTTTGTAAATGCTGAGTGATGAAGTTTATGTTACTGACTGAACAGCACAAACATTTTGTGTGTAAGTGTGCACTAATGAAATTTGTCATTAATCCTAATGAACCTAATGAACTTAATGAAGGGTTTAGCTGAAACTAACAATATGTTTTACATGCAACACAAACAATGCTGAGTCTAGATGCTGTGGTCAAGCTATCAAGCTAATGCTAGTGGAAAACTAATGAGAATTGTTTGGAAAAATGAGCTAAATAAAGGAATACAAATGTAGCAGCACCATGAGAAACAATCATTGGCTAGAATGAGAACATGAACTCTGCAAGATACGCAAGATAAATGAAGTGAAGAGAAACAATCAGGATGAGTTCTGGAGACAAAATATTGTGCAACAATTCGCAGCTATGCAGATGATAACAGATTATGTTTTGCAGATGTAATACCTGGAAAACAGAATCATTCAGCCTGTTTTTAGTTTAAGCTCAGTCTGAACCACTGAGCTGCTCCTGCTTTTCAGATTTACAGCACTTCCAGAGCATTCCGGACCATTTCCAGCACTGCTTAGACCGATATTTTCCTATATTTTACAATGTTGGAAAATGATTCTCAGAAATTTAAAAAATCAGGATTAAGCTGCCAGACTCATATGATGTGTGAGGTTTGTATTTTGCACAGCATTTCCCTTTAATTTTTAAAATACTTAGTCCATACAATAGTCTGGTATTTAAATTTTCATATATTTGACATTCAGAAATTCTTCTTTAAGTGTGTTTGTGTCTGCTGTCTTCTTGGTTATGGAATAGATGTACACCTTACAAGGTTATAGGCATATAGGTATATATACATGCATAAATGTGGACTTCACAATTTTGCAAATGTATGCATCGAACACACACGTGTACACCCACATACGATTATAGGCGCTTCCATGGTGGTATCCTCATCAGGAGGAAATGTCTTTTTAACAACCAATTAAAGGTGAGCCAGGCTGCTAGCTAACCTGAGGAATGTTTACACAGAGGGGCCATCAGAGAGAGAGAGAGAGAGAGAGAGAGTACAAAATAGATAGGAAGAGAGAAAGCTACATGACTGAAAGAAGCACAGTCCAAGATTTGGCACATTCACAGGTGTGCACAACAGGGGGTTTGGGGAGGAAGTAGTGTGCGTCCATGCGCTTGTGTGTATGTGTGTGTCGGAGTGTGTGTATGAGTGTGTGGAGCTGCCAAGCTGGCCACCTGTCTTTCCCTCGTTGTAGTTTTAGTGTTTCCTTTCATCCGGCCCTCAGCAGCACAGCTCCCACTTGGAGCAGTTAGCCTCCTGCCGTGTGCGTGTGTGTGTGTGTGTGTGTGTGTGTGTGTGTGTGTGTGTGTGTGTGTGTGTAACTCAGATCCCTGTTGGGTTAGAAAGACTAATGTTCCTAAAGGCGCATTTCGCTCTTTCCTCCACATTTTACATCTTTGTTCTTTTTGTTTTATTGAGACAGTTCAAGTGGGGGAGGAAGTTGGCCAACAGGCCTACAGAGCAGGAGAGGACACAAGAGGAAAATTCTTCTCCAAAGTCAACAGGAGGTCGTGCTTCAGGAAAACCAGTGCTACCAATCCATCTTTAATTAATAGACCTTATTCAGCTGGGTATCATCTAAACGCAAAAACATGGATGGCTTGGAAAAAAACAGGAAGTGCTCCTGTCTCCTTCACTGACTCACATTTTATGGCAACTGAAGACACGCAGAAGTGACGAGTTCATGCTTATAAGGCAGAGTAAGTCCAAGAGTCTGTCTGCTCCCACTTATTTAAAAACTACGGTGTTAAAAACAGATTTGACTTGAGACTTAAGCTTCCTGTTCTTCCTGTTCAGTCAATATCATGGGAGGCTAAACTAAAACGTAGTTACTCAGAAGGAGAAAGGATGCCAACCTTCAACATGTGGATCTGAAGACGTGTTTTCACAGCGTGTTTGACTTATGAGTAATCAAAGGTGTAGATAACTTCAGGTTAACCATGTTCATCTGGCTGTAGATCAGTCAATAGATCGCTTTGTACTTGGTTCAGAATTAGACTGGATCGTGTTCGTGCCACAAATAGATGTTTAGACCAGACAGACGACTCTTCCTCATAACAGTTTGGTCTAAACCATGGACTAAATCCTTATGCTGCATTCACATGTTGACAGTAGAAAAACGCCAGCAGAACGCAGTGCCAGACAGCAGGCAGCAATGGTAGACGCGGAGCTGTTACCTTGGCAATTGGCAATAGCGAATCAATATTGGCGGGGTGCATTTGTCTTTGCCACTGCAGTAAAAATTTTTAACTTTTGACGGCATGTTCTGCCTGGCCGTGCGGTGTCTTTATCGTCTTTATTGTCTGTTTTGTGTGCCACTCTCACTGCCATTGGCGGCGGAGTTTTCTGTCGTCTTCTCATTGAAAAGAATGGAACAAACGGTTTTCCGTCTACCGCATACCGTCAACATGTGAATGCAGCTTTAGCGCCCCATTTTCTGGAATTTTGTAATGCTGCATTCAACTTAAAACTCCAATTCTGCTTTTCTGAACTCCATTTGGGAAAAGTCAAAGAAAAGCCAAGTTGAAATTCCTATTCAGAAATTCAGGGAAGTCTCCTCAGCCCCAAATTCAGTATTAACTTCATTTCAATATGGCGGCTCACACTATAAACGGTAACTTCTCTGTTTAAAAAAAAAATGAACATTTAGAAGCATTTTCCTTAAGTCAATCGCCATACAATAATACACTGGTAATGTAGTAGCTGTTTTGAAAAGGCAAATAGCTCATAAATGTTAAAACATAGCTTCTTTTTGGTCCAACAGAAAAAAACAAAACATTTCCGTTGAGGCCTCCATGTTATCTCCCACTTTGTTTTGCTCGATCCTGTGGTCCGAGTTAAGACTTCCCAGTTCCAATGTACAATAAACGCAGCATCAGAAAGCTCAAAGTGTAAAGCGACCCAGTGAGGTTCAGTAATTCCATCCATCCATCCTTCAGTCCATCCATATCCTGTACAGAGTCGCAAGGGGCTGGAACCTATCCCAGTGTATTCCCAAGAAAATGAACTCTTAGAATGATTACTTGTTTTGCTCAATAAAGAATGTAAAGCCATAGGTTTCTTGTGAAATATGATCATTTTACAGCTGATTTACATGCAAATGAAGATGACGTTTTTCCTGATACCCCAAGCCTCTGCAAATGCCAGGCTGAAAAAACCACAGCGCTCCTTTGACTTCAGCGTTTTATAACTTCCGTTATCAGTAGCATGCCAGATTTCCATGGGGGCGTCTTTTTTTTCAAAGGCCATTATAATGATGATGAGAGCCAGTACATCGTCCAGCCTCCAGTTCACCTTGGTCCAAAACCGCCCACTTCATACGGCACAGCAGTCTGCCCCTCAGCTGATCTGTTTTCATCAATGTAAAATACAGAGATCATTAGACAGCTAAACTATATCACAGATCCTGCTGGTTAGAGTGTGTGCGAGTGTGTGCGAGTGTGTAACCGCATGCATACGGCCATCAATTTGTGCATATGTAAGTTCATTGGTGTAAGAGTGTGTATATGGTCATCTGTGTGTGTGAGAGTGTGTGTAGGCGTAGGGGGAACCTGATCTGGTCTGTGTGGGAGTAACCAGTTCCTTTTTCCCCTCTCTGCTGCAGAGACAGACGGCCTGCTAGAGAGATCAGACTCAGACTAACTGGACAAGAAGTCATTAGGACACAGCAGACACACACAGCTTTGTCAAAGCTATTGCTTCCCTTCACAAAACTCTCAGCAGTAAGATTATCTATGTCTCGTTGACTTATAAAAGAACTAAGATCATGTAAACAACACACATGGTACCTTTCAAATCGTTGTGTCAGGAACCAGCAAGCAGCAGGGACCACTTATATCGAAGGTGTGCATTGAGATTTAATCCTTTGTTTCCATGTGATACATCGTGGGTGGAAAAATGAGCTCCGGTGCTAAAAGGGCATTTCAAGCATAACACACCAAAACTGTATTTTGTCTTTGGATGAATTGATTCTGCATGAAGGATTTTTTCAGCTTCATTGAGTTCATTATTTGGCTGTAATTCTTAGTTCGTATTAGACTCCCTAAAGCATTCTATCAACTATTAAACTACATTTTTAGGGCGTTTTCACACCTAGTTTATTTTGAGGATTTGTTGCAGACCCTGGAGTTTTTGTTTGGACTTATGTGAATAAGTAGCACAGCAATTAAAATTAGATCTGCATCAAAACAATCTGATTCCAGTCAAACTGTGGAGAGGTTCATTTGTGGTGTGAACATGGTCCACACTGGTCCTGAACCCACAAGATCAATCTATTGACCTATTGATTGATCTAGTACTGGAGAGGATTGTGTGTGATTAACACTTAAAGGACCATACTGGCGATTTTGCATGTTTGAGCCTAATATATTCAATTTTCATACACGTAATGTTCCTGACAATCATTTCTCAAAGCATACTACTGGAATGATGAATTAAAATTTTTTTTCCTACCTTCCAGACCGCTATTGGTTTCAGTTCATTGTGGTACACTATTGAAAATGAACTTGTTGGTACTTGAAACGTTCTTGGGATAGGTAATCCACCATCGCAAACAAGACCTGTATTCAGTTTTTTTTTTTCAAAGTTACGTAATGTTTAGTGTTTAAGCAGAATAAAAAACGCAGAGTGAATGTATGTCTCCACCAGAGAATATAGTCCCAAAAGAAGACCTGCTCTTATCGAAACATTAAATGACCATGACTTCATAAGTCTGTATAACTATTAGTAGGAGAGGAGAAACACTGATGTTTAAGATGGGTGTATCTTGAAAGATTAAGAGATTTTGAAAAATATCAGGAAAGCTGAAACACAGTTTTATCCTTGGGAGTAACGTGTCAGTAACGTAACATGTATGAAAACTGAATATGTTAGGCTGAAACATGCAAAATGGCCAGTATGTCCCTTTAGCTACAACTGGGGTAAAGTTTGTTTTATATAGACACACATCAGATATCCCCATAAAACCATTAAACACACCAAATGTACAACAAACATTACTGCAGTTAAATCATCTTTGATAAGACACAGAAATTAAACTAGATGCTGTTACATATCAACTTACCTTACACGTCTTCAGATGAATGTGTTGAAGGATAGCATGTTGCTGTAACATGTTGAAGGATAGCATGTTTGATGTAACATGCATGTTGCTCCATTCTCCTGTTCAGCCATCTGAAGGCAGCACATCCTCTTCACATGTTGTGAAGAAACGTGGTTTTCCACATGTTGTCTTCAGCTTCTGCTGCCATAATAATGGTCCAAATGATGACTAGGAAAATATCCCAATTCTGTCTTTGTTCCATGTTATTTAGGGCACAGAAACTGTTTCCTGTTTTGATTTTGTTGCTCCCACCCCCAAACATTTTTGACCAATAAAGAGAGTGGCTGTTGTCACATGATTTTTGGTGCTACATTTTATGCTGCATTTCCTGTATGAAATCAAAAAAGGTAAATGCCACATTTCAACACTTTACTCACTGATTTGGACCAGAACAAACCAATTACAGGTGTAAAAATACCCCGAGTCACTTCTATCATCCTTTTCCCCTTCATCACCCTTCCATCATTTACATGACAAGTACGAATACATTAACACTAAAATCCAGTGGAAATATCTGGGACTGTTTATAGTTTTGGGGTATATGAGAGATTATGCATAAAATAAATCAGCATTGTTTTTCAACTCCCCTTCTACTAAAATCTCTTGGCAGTATGATCAAGTAGCTTCTGAATTTTTATCGGTTGTTTTTCTCCACCAGTCACTTGTCACATTGTAGGAAAAAGCTTGATAATTGGCACCTCGGTTTCAGAAACAGCTTGTTAGCATTGTTAAAAAATAATTTGGACACACCAAACCGGTGCTTTTCAAACTATCTGGATTCTGGGACCAGAATAGAGTTTAGCTTCCATTAAAACAACGGCTCATTTACGTTTCGCTTAATGGTGGAAAATAGCTTGCGAGACGGTGCTGTTATGTGGTTTTAAAATGCGTCTGGTTGTAGAGTTATAGACTCTCTGAAACCAGATCAGCCTTCAGAACTTAATAACTATGAGCAGAAAACTAGATAAGGACTGTGATCTCTGTCAGCGAATCAGGGCGTAGAATCACATCACCTGTTTCATGCAATCACTACTTTTGTTGCATGTTTGATAACAAATGCATTGAGCTTTATCCAAACTACCGAGGAGAGCGAAGCGGCCTTAAATAAGGGAATATCATGGTTTGGATGAAGTTTGTGGATTATATGGCAGGCAGAGGGAGAGCGAAGTAATCTATGATGAAAAATGGGAAAAAGCATTTATTGAAGAAAAAAAAAAAGGTAGGGCATTCCACATCACTAATGCCCTGATCATTTTCCACAGAGAGACTGGACAGATTTGTCAGTGGAAAGTGAAAAGCAGTATTGAGAGATTCTGAAAAGAGAGACAGTGGGAATGAGAGCTGGAAAGAGTAGAGAAAAATGAAGAAGACAATGGAGAAGGAAAATTTCAAACAGCATAGATAGATAGATAGAGTAGGAAGAAGGTAAGTAGTGTGTGGCTAAACACACTGGAAAGCCATCACCAGCCAGACTCTGGCCAGTGGCACTCCAGGGAAAAGAGAGGAAGAGCAGAGGAGGAGAAGAGAGAAAGAGCATGTGGAAAGGTAAAGAAGAGGACAGCTTGGGGACACAGGCAGATGTCCAAGCAGCCATACCTGCAGATTCAATTCATTTTTTCCCCTTTGTCTCTCTTCTGCTCCTTCAAATCCCTCTTGTCCACCTCTCCCCTCGTCTTCCTCTCTTCCACTTTCTGTCTGCTCTGATCTCTGGTCAGCATGAAGGCTGTCTGCAGCTGGGTGCCCCAACAGAGAAAAATAAAAGTGCACAACAGGAGAAAGGAGTGTGTGCGTGTGATACATCAGTGAGGATGAGTTGGGGGTGAGCATTCGCCAAGTCTGGAAGTGAAGTTATTTAAACTGATGTAAGGTACAGATGCAGCCGCTGTGGAATCCCACTTCCTGCTTAGTGCACTGCAGCTCCACTACCGAAAAGGAAATTTACCCATTTTCTATAGATGCATGAATAAGATTAATTTTATATTAACCGTTTTGTATCAGAGTATCTCCGTTCAATTCTGTTTAGGATTCACAAAAGGAATTTTTATAATTTTTCATTGGTTGGACCTGTGCTAGAGGATTAAGATACGGTTCACAACACAAACTGCTCAATACCAACAACAATTTAATGAAATTTACTTCCAGATATACAAAATTTTATTGGTCAACTTGACTTAGTTTCCAGCATTAAAAGAAAGTTTTAAAAAAATGCTTCAATGAAACATTAACTACAAAAATTCCAGCATGTCTTTGTGTAAAACCATCCCAGAGAATGCCATAAAAGTCCATGTTTCGTACATAAGTAATCCTCATTTTTTTTGTCCAGAATGCAATATGCCTGTTAAATAACATAGTTCATTATATAATGTTACATCACATAAATATACATTTATATTTCAGTTTACACAATAACACACAGCTTTTGATGAATACAAATTTGTCTTTCTTAAGGGTTGGTTTCTTTTTCAATCATGTGCCCTTACTCTTTGGACTTCTAAGCCGAGTCTTTGAACAAATACAGTAAAAAGTCCTTTATAAGTGTTAAAGCATTCTTCATGGTCTTGATAAGCATGTGAAAGCCCTTTAAAAGTACTTTTATAAAAACGGAAACATTCTTGTAAAGCAAAATAAAATGCAAAAAGTCCCTTGAAAAGTCCTGGAAGTGCTATATGAGTCTTTGGGAGGTCTTTGAAAAGAATTGCAAACCTTAAAAGTCTTCAAAAGTCTTTAAAAAGTCTTCAAGATGCACTTTGAAAGTCACCGAAAATTCACTGCAAGCGCCGTTAAAGTCCCAGAAATTGGACGAGCAGTTTTATCCGTGTGGTGTCAGATCATTAGCTTCTGATGGCCGTCTTCCTGTCTCTGTCTTTATTCTGAAAGAGATACACAGAAACATAAATCAAAACGTGATTTTTACAATTTTTTATTTTTAGAAATGGAGTTATCTGTTTTTGGAATTGAATTTTTCATCCAGTGATGGACTTTAAATCTTGCATTAACATGTGTACACGTTATCTGGATGCTGCCTGCTTTGTGGTCAGATCTCAGTTGGCAAGCTGTTACGCTATTAAAATCAGAGTTATCCTCTGATGACTAATAACTTTTTTTTGCATGCTGTCAGTCTCCATATTCCAGGTGCAGAAACCCGTTTACAGATGCAACTCCCATTCAAATAACTTTATTAACAACACTGACTGAACTGGGAAGCTGAGACAGGGTGATGTATTCAACTTGTGGGTGGATTTTATGTTTCTCAGTTTTGCATTTACAACTGAATAGTTAATCAATCAATCAATCAATCAAACTTTACTTATACAGCACCTTTCATACAAGTCAGTGCAACTCAAAGTGCTTTACAGGCGATTGACAAATTTCAGAAGTATTAGAATGTGAGACTATAATGTACATCAAAATAATAGTAAATAAAAGCAGTGATAACACATAAGACAATAAAAATAAGCAGTAAGAAAGAAAAAAAAAATAAAAGTGATCAATTAAAAACAATAAGATGCTATAAACTTATAAAACACAACATGAACCGAGATCTGACCACAATGTAAGCCAAACCATATGCAGGTGGTGTCTGGCAGATAACAATGCATTCTGATAACAATGCATTCGCATTAACAAGCTTTAATTCATCAGCTGGAAAATCACGTTAATACAAGATGTAAATGGAGTGTGTAAAGTGACGAGCAAACATAAAAATGAAGATTATAGACAGCAATATTTCTTTCAACATACATATGCAGTTAAGTATTACTTGAATATCTACTTACGAGCATAACTGTATCATCAAATTGGTGTTAAAGTTATATGCATCAACATACGTTTTATCATTGGGATCTCCATTCTTACTTCTGCAGTAGATAGTAAAACATGAAAAACATATTAAAGTTGTTTTTTTAAATTATATTACAAGGTTTCTAAGGGAACATAGGGCAGAATTTCTCACCGTCACTATGTCAGTATACACACAAACAAGCACACACACACCAGTATTTATTTTATCTGAAATGTGTCACACTCAGCTGACATATTACAATCCTGCATGATATTCAGCTCGTTTATCTGCATATCGCAACACAGCGGCCTTGGTTTCCTGGCTGGTGAGGAAACCTTCTCTATTTGGCCAGGAAAATAACATCACATTTTCCCTCCTCAGCTCACCTCTGCTCCGCTCGGTTCACAGACCATCTACCATTTAAGCAGCAGTCATGGGATTTTATCATGCTATCAAACAGACCATTAAAAAAAGGTATGTAACACATGAAGCACTTCGCTCATCTCTGCTTTGCTAATCATGTTTCAGGGCAAATCGTCCCAAAAATGTCTTTCCTCTCGTTCTTTTTGCAAATGAAAGTAAATTAAAACTACGATAAAAGTCCCATTTTTCTGCAGCAGCTTTATCTATGCTTTGACCAAAACTGCTTTCCGTTCCCGTCCTCTCCTGACTTTTTCTCTCCCTCCTTTGTCTCCTTCTTCTCATCAGACGAACACCTGTTACACATTTCCTCTCCGACTATTCACAAGGTGTAGGTGTTGGAAAATGTCTTTGACTGACATCAGCAAAGGTGGGTAGGTGGGTGTTTGGAGGGGTATCAGGCAGTAATGAGAGTGAGATCATTGGAGCTGGACAGGAATCCGTCCTCCCACTTATGGAGGTGAGTGAGAGAAGACAGAGGGACGATTATTTTCAATTGTTTCTCCTCCAGCTGGACTGAGAGTGAAGGATAATTATTGGATCGCTGTTGGCTACACATTCAACAGTACCATCATTCTGTTGGCTACATACACAGGTTGCGTAAACACTCTTATTTTATTTGCTATAAAAAGAGTAAATATTCTGGCTTCTTTTTTTTTTTTTTTNTTTTTTTTTTTTTTTTATCTGGTCGGTGGTGTGTTTTTCTTATTTCTAAGAATGACCAGCCAAATGTAGCCACATGTAAAGCAATTTTTCTAGCAATGTTACAATGACATTAAGAGAGTTTTACTTCTGATTTTGCTAAAGATTTCAGCCTATAAAATGCCAAATGTCAGGTTTTGGTATCAATCACTTAGATTCAAAGGGCAAGAGATTCTTTTGACAGTAAATTTGGCAGCAATTGTACCAACAAATCCATCTAAAAAGATGCAGAGATTGAATGCATTGCAGCCACAAGACATGTTCGTTTTTGAGGAAACGCTGTTTCCTTTTTTCCACTGGCAAACCCACTCTCACTCTCTTGTTCTTGCTACCTTATTGCTATTAAAGGACCATTTTGCATGTTTGAGCCTAATATATTCAATTTCCATACATGTTACGTTACTGACAACCATTTCCCAAAAGATAAAACCATATTTCAGCTTTCCTGATGTTTTGCAAAATCTCTTTAATCTTTCAAAATCAAATATTCAAGCGATACACCCACCTTAAAAATCGATATTTTGCCCGTTGATAGTTACGCAGCTTTATGAAGTCACGGTCATTTACA
This sequence comes from Lucifuga dentata, assembly GCA_014773175.1. Lineage (NCBI taxonomy): Eukaryota > Metazoa > Chordata > Actinopteri > Ophidiiformes > Bythitidae > Lucifuga > Lucifuga dentata. Next base: position 84,906 of record VXCM01002227.1, on the reverse strand, counting down.
TTTTTCAATAAATGCATGTCTTCTTTTGGGACTATATTCCCCAGTGGAGACATATATTCACTCCGCGCTTTTTGTTGCACTTAAACATTAAAACTACAAAACTTTGAAAAAAAAAAAAAACCTGAATACGAGTTTTTGACAATGATGGATTACCTATCCCAAGAACGTATCAAGTATCAGCAAGTTGATTTTAATAGCGTACCAGAATGAACTGAAACCAATGGTGGTCTGGAAGGTAGGAAAAACATTTTTAATTCACCATTCCAGTAATATGCTTTGGGAAATGATTGTCAGTAATGTGACATGTATGAAAATTGAAACAAACATGCATGTATGGTCCTTTAATAATGCTGTTTTGCTGTTACCATATGAAAAAAAAAAAAAAAANAAAAAAAAAAAAAAAAAGCACCAGCTGGGAGATACTGAAATGCATTTTCTTCAATAGACATAAAAGCATATGAGGCAGACTGAAGGGGAAAAAAAATCACAAACTCTGTTGCTAAAGTGCACAAACACAACATCAGACTGTCATGAAATCATTTCTGCATAGATTCTTCTGTTTGCCCAGAAACCAAAAAGAGCTACTTGACCTCACCATGTGACCCAGGCTAAACAAAATTCTCCTGTTCCTGACATGTGGGGATCCACTAGGAATAAACCTGCACCTCGGGTTGCGTCCTAAGCGATGGTTTAGGAAACGCAGCTGGGAACGGGACTTTGGTGGAAGCGGTTCAGCTGGAGTCTAACTGGTTTAGTCAAAACAGCAGGAGGGGTCTTTAAGCCAGGCTGGTAGTCAAAACAATCTCCTCAAGACTAATAGGGCACGGTCGGATGACATCTCCGCTCTCTCTCTTTCACCCGCCCTCTCTCTCTCTCTCTAAACACATCCACACACATATACACACACACACAGACATACCACTATATTCCCCGGGGTGTGATTTGTCCGACACTAATATGATTACCTGATGATGTTTACTTTAGATACGATGTAATGATATTACCACGCTGGAACAATATTATTGTTTTATTAAGCCAAAAGGAGTCCGTCTTAGCTTTAATAGGAAGACAGTAAACACTCTCTCCACGGCATCTTATCAACTTTTCAAATTCAACCACTAATGTTATTTTTCCGAAACTCAATCAGGGCCGTTCCTTTACCTATAACTGGATTTTCCATGAACACTCTCTTTTCCTGCGTTAAGCCGTTCTGTCAAACACAAACATCTAATTTAGTTTCTGGCTGCTTGAAGAGAGAAATGACTGGTTGGAAAAAATAATTCCACTTGGGTACTGGCCCGACAATCGTATAAGGAGATTGGTATTCAAGCATGAAATGAAAACTGCAATATCCCTTTAGCTTACAGATGATTTTATCCAGTGAAAATATGTGAATATGGATCCTCAAATATCCAATAGGATTGATCATAAATATACATTAAAATCAGTCAATAACTTCAAAAAATCAGGCATATTCAGACATTTAAATGAAGCCACAGTATGCTGTTTTGTGACTTAGATACATCAGACATGTACCTCATTCTCACTGTGGTTTGCTAATAAGCATCTTAATGGCGCCTCAACAACACTTGATTGATCTTCGATTGGCTAATCAGAGGCAATTCTCACCATTTAATTATTCCCATAATTGAATAATCTGTCATTCTGCCTCCAAAACAAAATCTCAGCTTCATTATCACCAGTCTCACATGATCTAACGCTGATACTTGACACACTAACCAGCAATTCATCATCGGTGCTGAGATTTGGACTCCGCAGCAGCCAATATGCCATTAGCTTCAGTGTTTTAACTAACCGCACAGTTTAAGCTTCTCACTCAAACTTTTGCTATTTCAGCGTTGTTGATCTCTTTTAGATTGACTTTTTTTCCCAGCCCACTTTTCTGTCATTTTGTTTTCATTCGAGCAACCCTTTCCCTAATGACTGAACGACAACAGAATGATAGCTTTACTAATAGATTTTGTTAGTTATCTGACCCGACTTCTTCTGTTGGTGTTAAATTAGAGTTTAACTGCTTCCATCTGTGCTGAGAGCAAACGCAGACAGGTCCACGCACGCAGGCGCACGGTCATACAAACGCAGACACATGTACAGAGAAAACATGGGTATGCATATATTTAAAAATTGCCTCTAATTTATTAGTAACCATCGATGCGCCTCATTAGCATAGACTGAAATGAGGACCAGACAGACAAAGCTCAGTTCTCTTTACAGCTAAAAATGACCCAAAAAACATTAACTTCTAGTCAGCACCGACATTATCAGTAAACGATGGTAATTTAGTTTTCGTATATGACCTTGAAAAGATGATGTAATGCTTTTTTCCAGTAAAAACAGACTAATAACCAAATGAGTGTAAAACCACAGTCATTAGTGTGCTGGTGCACATGTCCTGTCCGTGCATTAAAGCTCTCTTCGGTGCATGGTTCATTTCATCTCTATAAAGAACCAAAGTGTAGCTTCAGCACAGTCTAAAAACCAAACGTTCAAACTGAAGGATAAATAGCTAAGTTGATTATCCCACCGAGCCTTTCACTCTTTCTCGCTCTCTCTTTCTCTCCTTCTCCATCTCTGTTTCCCCGAGCTTCCTGCAGACCATTACTTTAGAAGGTGTTGAAAGCGGAGTCTTGATCCAGGACTCCCTAAACGAGTGCTCATATAGTTTCAGGCCTCTGCGTTCAAAAAAAAAAAAAAAAAAAAAGACAGTGCACTGTAAATGAAAAGATGTAGAATAAATGCTGGTGTTAAAACTGTCTGTGACTATATTTGAGGCTGTGCGAGTGTGTGTCAGCCCGTGTATATTTCTGTCGGCGTGTGTGTGTGTATTTATGCCATATGTGTGGGTGTGAGTGTGTGTAAGCAGAGAGGGCGTTTCACAGAGCGTGGTTTCCAGGCTTCTTTAACATCACCATCAAAGCCCAAAGTCAATGTGTTTCTAATAGCAGCAGCTGAATTAAACTCTGCTCTACAGGCCTCAGCTGAGGATAAATCATTTACAGAACAATTAGCTCATTTGTTGCTCTGCTCTACACCGCCAATGACTTCCAGACACAGGAGCAGCATGTGTATGTGTGTGTGTGTGTGTGTATTACTGTATATGTACAGGGACACTTACTTTAATTTCATACATTAATTACATTAATTTCTCTCTGTCATCCACACACACACACACACACACACACGTATCTGCACTATGTAGTTATTATAAATTCATATAAACATGACTGTCTCCCGTCTCTCTGTCTTCTGTCACTCTCTCCGTCTCCATCTCACACTCATTCACACACACATACACAATCATACACATGCACACTTTTACATCAATCACTCGCACAAACGTTGAAACTTTTGATTACGCTCTCTCTCTCTTTTTTCTGCAACACACACACACACACACGCACACACACACACGTACACACACACACACAAGTAGAGATAATACAGATGCATCAGTCACTTTCTACACGCCCTGCTTTCCAGCCACCCACAAAAATAATCCCATAAAAGTTTTACTGAGCCCAGATTTAAATCAGAACAATACAGTAATAGAAACAGTATACATCATTTGGTATATTTGTCATTGTCCTAAATGTGCACATTTCTTTTTAAATCCTAGGTTTTCCACATAAATAAATTCCTTGAAGTTAATTGCTTGTAAACTCGACTAATTTTATCCATCCCAAAGAACAGAAGGCTGTTTGAAGCAACCACACAATAAGTACGATGATGGTCTCATTTTTGCCAGATTCTCATTCTGTTTCTTGACAAATCTTGAGCTGAATTCAATTGTCTTTCAGCTCAATAAATGAATCTCTTTAAATTTGAATATTGGAAAATGTTTGGCTTGAAAAGCCTCCCACGTCCAGCCTATAAGGAAAAAGCTGAGAATGATTGCTGTTATTGGCGAATGAATCGCCGTTTCTATTTACATTTGTCATTGAATGGAATTGACCCGATCCCTGCTCCTGGCCAAAAGAAATAAGCCACAATTGCAGAGGTTGCTGTAAAAATGCTCCAAGTGCTGTGGCCTATACATGTCAAAGCAGACAGATTACTACATTTAGAAAAAAACTTTATGTTTTTAGATTGTATTTTAGAATTACTGAGTAAACATCATCTCAGCCTCCTTTAACAGAACTGTGCTGGAATGAATCTAAGGCCTTCTACAGACAAATTACCCAACTACTTATTACTACTGATACACAAATATTACTGCACATTATCTAGGCTCAGATAATTTAAAAAAGAGTCGCGTCAGTGTTGAAAGAAACACCTGACAGATTCACCGATCAGCGAAGGAAGAGAGGCCCGAGCACAGGACGTCTGCATCAATCAAGCAGACAGCGTGGGGATTTAAACCACCTCAGCACACCTCCATCCTCACCCCCGTGCATCCCGTTTACAGATGTAGCCGTCATGACCGTCCACGTCTTAATGTATGTATCACAAGCTGCACTACACTACTGCTGGACTCCAGTTTCTGCCGTTGCCCCACCGCAGAACTGTTTAAAAAAAAAAACGTCCAAATGTGTCATAAAACATACGAGGAAACGGTTTGGCCTCTGATCAAGATATGCAGTTTTAATTTCCTATATTACTTTACCTGACAGCCGTTGAGGAAAAGAAAAGGTAGCAGCAGTAACACAGAACAGACTTTTGATATGTGGAAGGGGACGGAATATCCGTGCTGGTTCTTCAAGTACTACGAAATATCTTCTTAAAGGACCATACCAATGGTTTTACATGTTAGAGCCCAATAAATAAAACCCACATACGCATTACGCTACTGCCAATTATTTTCCAAAACATAAACTGTATTTTGGTTTGTTATTTTGTCAAATCCCCTAATCTTTCAGAATCAAATGATTAGGTGATACACCCACCTTAAACTTTAATGTTTTGCCGGCAAACATGCGAATGTAGAAAGTACGATCATTTGACCTCTTGTTAGCTGCTATGTATTACTTATCTCAAGCATGTTTCGAGTCTCTACAAGTTGATTTTTACAGCGTACTAAAATAAACTGAAACCAGTGGTAGTCTGGAAGGTAGGAAAAACAAAGCTAAAATGCACCGCCAGTCGTATGTTTTGGAAAATGGTTGGCAGTAACCTAACGTTATGCAGGTGGTATTTATTGTGCTCAAACATGCAAAAACCACTAGCATGGTCCTTCAAAACAAAACACAAAATCAATGGAAAAGAAGGAAAATTTGAATTATTTTCTCTTTTTTTTCCACTATCAGGAAAATCAATCCACCTTGAGAAATCCCCAATCAACTAGAAGATACGTTGACATCATCCTACATCCTACATGCACTAAATTCATATTAACATTTCAATTTTGGATCATGTGTGCAGACGTGTGCAGCATAAATAAACCACATAACTACTGAACTGAATGAATAATATGAAACGGTTTAGCACACTGTGCAGTAATCATTACTATCAAGACGGTTTGTTTTGAAACGGTTATCCTGTATACATACATAATAAGAGGAAATGAGCATATATTTTTCTCACTTTTACTCTCTCCCACATTGGAAAATAAGCATAATTGAGGTGGCTGGTCTAAGCAATCCTGACAGCTGTGATGAACCTCAATGAGCATGAAAACATACCAAGAGAGCTCTCAGGACAGAACGTCTCATTTTACCTCCATAATCACTTCCTCTCTGTAATCACCAGCACTGACTCTGCCCTTTAGCCCACTTAGATGCACTGTATGGCCACTTTTCTAGACTCAAGTTCTGCCAGTCAGACTTAGCTGTTTAATGGCACCTGAATCTGGGCTGTTAGCCTCCTCTAAAATAGCCTCCAAGGTGAGATAAAGAACTTCCCTTTGTTAAAGGACGGTAGTTTTAACCCAAATACAGTCTTACAATACGCTTTCCTGTTTATTGACTGTGATATATACAGTAACTGATACTGATCAGCGCAAGATAGAGGAATTTAAAAGACCATACTGGTGGTTTTGCATCCCAATACAGTATATACAACCCACATACACGTTACATTACTGACATACCGGTAATTTCCGAAAACATGCTACTGCAGCGGTAAATATTAGAATTGTTATTCCTACCTTCCAGATTGCCATTGGTGTCAGTTCATTCCAAAAAGCAACTTTTATAGGCTCGAAACATGCTTAAGATATGTAATCATCACAGTGAACACAACATCTATGAAATTTTTTTGTCAAAGTTACTTAATTTAACTGATCCAACATGGATCTACACAGAAGAAAATGCACGTCACTGCCAGGGAATATACTTCCAGGAGAAGATGGCTTTTACTGAGAAATTAAAAATGACCATCCCTTCTACATTCGGACATAAGTGTTAGCAGGTGAAACACTGAATTTTAAGGTGGGTGTATCACCTGAACATTTTTTGAAAGATTAGCGGAATTAGCAAAAATAACATGAAAACTAAAATATGGTTTTATGTTTTGGAAAATGGTTGGCAGTAATTTAACGTGAATGCAGCTAGTATTTATTGGGTGCAAACATGCAAAATCACCAGTATGGTCCTTTAAGTTTTTATTATTTTTAAAAGTTCAAAGGGTGTTCAAAGGGTGTCTGGGCTCACTCTCAGGGACAGGGTGAGAAGCTCGGACATCCAGGAGGGACTCGGAGTAGAGCCGCTGCTCCTCCGCATTGAAAGGAGTCAGTTGAGGTGGTTCGGGCACCTAATAAGGATGCCCCCTGGTCGCCTCCCTAGGGAGATCTTCCAGGCACGTCCAACTGGGAAGAGGCCCCGGGGAAGACCCAGGACACGCTGGAGGGATTACATCTCCCAGCTGGCCTGGGAATGCCTCGGAGTCCCCCAGGAGGAGTTAGAGGGCCTGGCCAGGGACAGGGAAGTTGGGTCAGTCTGCTTAGTCTGCTGCCACCGCGACCCGGACCCGGATAAGCGGAGGATAATGAATGGATGGATGGATGGATAAAAGTTCAAACATCTTTCTTATGCTGACCTTTAATCTCTTCTGCACAATCCTTCCCTATATCACTTGCTCCTTTTTTTGACTCATAACTTTAAGTAAGAAATCAATTAAGCAAAATTGGTTTCACCTGAGCTCACCTCATCAACGCACACAATGAAAACAGTAAATGTCCTTTCAATGTCCGATCAGTCTGTATCATGCATGAGGAAAACGAATGATGACGGATCTGAGGCGAAACAGCATAACATCACCATTGTGAGTGAAAGTAGCCCATTTAGGGGCTCCAGACATGAAAAAAGTTGAAGAACTGTTTGCTCCCCAGCATGAATTTACAGGTCAGTCATGCATCTGCGGTGCTGAACTGACAGCAGCAGATAGTGTTACACAGCTCCTACTGACAGCTCTGACCTCCACCCGGCTGATCGATATGCAGGCACGCAGAGCTGAGAGAGACGGAGGGCTGGGAGAATGATGAGAACGAGGGGAAGAAGGAGAAGTTTGAGAGGATACAGGAGGGAGGGGGAAATAAGAATGAGGATAACAAAGACAGAGGCAAAAAAAAAAAAAAAANAAAAAAAAAAAAAAAAAGCCATAGCGGAGAGCAGGTTACAGGCTAGTCATCTCCCAGCTGAGGGTGTCTGGATTTAGACACCAAGGACGTCTAGGCTTTCACTCACACAGGCTGAGAGGAGGTGGGAGAGACACACTGCGGAGACTCGTGTTATCCCCCAGCTAAAGGGTCTCTGGGTTTAGACACTGAGGAGGGTATTAGCTTTCACACACTGCTGGGGTAATGGGGGAGTCTGCCAGATGTCAGCTCCTTACTCATAAATCCTGCTAAATGGGCAGCAGCGAGGTTAGAGGGAGAAAGCGGAGTGGACCTCACCTCTCTATCATCTGACTGGTAGTTATTGTTGAAATCCATGCTGGAAGCACTTCGGTTTGATTTCAATCAAAAGAATGCAAAGATAGACAAGGAATAAATTTGCCAATGAGAGAATCTTTGCTCCCCATTACTTTTCATCAGACTGACAACCTTCTTGTGCCGAGAGTGTTTCTGATTACATCCATTTCCTGAGTGATTAAATTAAAGGTGATCTGAACCCCATACGGGATGGAGTCCTGTTCTGTATCTCTCTTAGGGCCTGGAATAACAGAGCAGCAATGGAGGAAATGTGTAAATAGTAGAAGTAGTACTACTCTGGGTTTGAGGTAATGCAATACGTCTCTGTCACTTAAACGAGGAATCAGGCTTTTGGGCTTTAAATATTGTAGAATAATTCTCTTCGCTTGTTTGTTTAATGGTTTTACATCTTTATTGTTGAGATCGTTTAGAAAGTACAAGTTAAATGCTGAAAATTATTTTTGAAAACTTTCTTTTTGAGTTAAACGTATAGTTAAACACCACAATGAAAGGACAAAGTGTACAAATAATTGTACTTATGTTGTGGTACTACATAGTTTCCAAACTTTGGAATCTCATATAAGCTTTTCAGAAATTATGATTGAAACGTTCTCATACTTGCCCTGATGTCAGTACAGTATTGACATTTTGAAATTATACACATGGTTTTGGATGGATATCCTGGGCTCCCAGTCATAAATCTCACTCAATACATAAAGAAAACTTGAAAGTGAAACATAAAGGTAAAAAGGAAAAATAAAGTTGGGGTTTAGGCAGCATTCACACAACAGAGCACATTTTGTCGGTGAAAATTCTTTTAAGCCTTTTAAAGATCTTTTAGTTTCTGTCTGACCTCTCTGTCTCACTCTCTCTGAGCACCTCGGACTCTCAAATCCTCCATAAGGACCCAGAAAAACAAACATCTCAACATCCACTGAGTTTCACAAACCACCTTGAACTTTCAAGCCACCTGCTCAAGTAAAACTAACCCCCAACAGTACAATAATACACAGTCCTTCACCCCAAAAGCGGACTTTAAAGAGGTTCCCCTTTTAATGTCCCTCAGGGCCAGTCTGCTTTATCGCCACATTCACTGATCTCAGGTCAGCTTTAAACACCAAATTGACCCTAAACCACCACAAAGTTTTCCAAACGAAGCTTCACGCAGCTTTTCATTTGGATTCATCTTGGTACTTTTCTGTTGCCAGGAAAACTGTTTAAATGCTCTGCTTAAGTGCTTTAACTGTTTCTTCCATATTTGTTTGTATTTAGTGGTGATGGAACTTTAAATGACCTTGTTGATAATGTTGAAGTGCTTAATACTGCGTATGACTTTTTGATTTGACTTCATTTGACCTTTCTTTCATTAATTTTTTTCGTTTGTTTCTTGTTTATTAGTTCATGATATGTTTAGTCCGCTCACCATTTTCCTCTGGTTGCTGAGGCAGAAAGTACAGATGTGCTTTGGCTGAGCTGATTGGTCAGATCCTCTGTTTGGGGAGGAGTTGACGTGGAAGAACGGTGGTGAGGGGGCGTGGCAGGGCTGTCCATCGTGAAGTCCCTCACCCAGGAGCAGCACATTTCCCAGGTGACTGATGTAGCTGCTGGCCAATCGTAATGTTTCGATCTTCGACAGCTTCCTAATCGTCAAATCAAAAGGAGATTTATTAATATTAAACGAAAGAATCCATAAAATATTCTTGTTGTAATTATTTAGCACAAAAGGTAACATTGCAATTTTTAAAATAAAGTACACAAACAGTGACTTAAAGGTTATTATATGATACTATATAAGTTATTTAAAGAGACATCCACTCAAAATGAACAGTGTTGCCCAAAATTGAATTATAGGCCTCACCATTACAAGAATGTGTTTTACCAAGTCTGTTATCTAGAATTGGTTCCAAAATTTTGGGGAACATATCTTCCCATCAGACAACATGCTGCGATACTGTATTGCACGCGTGGCTCTGTACCTGTCTGCAGGCTCGGTGGGTATGAGTGTACGCAGTGCTGTGAAGGCCGTGTTGACAGAATTGGTGCGATCTCTCTCCCGCGCGTTGGCTGCAGTCCTCTGGCGGCCCTCCACCACAATAGGGGGAGGAGATGGCACTGAGGGGATAAGCCTCCCTGCAATGCCAACTCCACCTCCACCCCCAACTCCCCCGCACAGCTTCCTCTTCCTGTTCATCTTGATGTGAAAGGCAGATGGAGAGGAAGATGACAGGCGGAAGGCGGCGGAGTGCGAGTTGGTGCTGCGCTCCTCGGAGCCTGATCCCTCGCTGCCATTCTCCTCCTCGTCTTCGGACAGGAGGGCAATGTCGCCGTACAAGAAACGGCCTGCAGGAGGCGCTGTGCGCAGCATGGCGAATGTCATCTTCACTGCGATAAGAGTCTGACAGCTATTTGTCTGATCAGGTGAGAATCCTCGAGAGAAAAGCTGCTGGTTGATAAAGATTTTACTAATGTTCACTGTTTGGTTCTTGAAAGTTTATCAAAGTTTTGGCGACTTTGGCTAAATGTGTTCTCCCCTCAAACACACAGCTTTCCTTCAGCTTCTCTACTTTTTATAAGTTCTTAAACCAGATGACTCAGCATATAGCGATGCTGACACAGGCTTAGAGTACAACTTGCCTCACTAATGATGAGGTTGACAGCTGATCTTAAATCAGCAGCCGATAGTAACTTGACCACGCAGCTGCTGTGTCACAGGTGTTTGCAGGTTCCAGATCCTTCTTATCTTTCTCTCTCTTTGCTCACGGAGAAAACAGTTCACATCCTAAAGAGCTATTCCTCCTTCAGTTAATCCTTCTGGAGAAAGTAAGAAGTTACACGACCATGTTGATGTCAGATGGTTGGTAATTTCTCCTCTTTTCTTGGTGTCTTTAAAATTCTGAGGCTTTTGTTTCTGTATTTATCTGTTTTGAGTCCCAGTAGCAAAAAAAAAAACAAAAAACAAAAAAAAAAAAAANAAAAAAAAAAAAAAAAGCTAGTTCTGGTCTGTGGCCACAGTTTGACTGAAACTTTCCCTCTGTGTTTGTCTCTCAGTCTTTCTGGCTTTCTCCGCTCGGTGCTCCACGTGTGCCTGCTGTCTGAGTGTTTCCGTCTGGCTCTGGTCTTATAGTTGATGGGAGGGCCCACAGGCTTCTCTGCTCCTCCCTTTGAGATGTGAGGGTCCCTAGGCTGCTGTCTAGAAGCAGAGAGACCGGAGGCAAGAGGCAAACCATCAGCAGGAGTTTGTTTTGGCTGCACACTGCTGCGTTTCAGGGGAAATCCACCTAAAAAACAGAACTTGCATCACCCACGTCTGCTTGGTTCGTTCATGAACTTACACTGAAAAACACATTATCAATAGCAATATATGCATCATCTTCTCATTCTCAGAAGGAGATTTAAACCAGCATTAAGAGAAATTTTTGATGGCAACATTGTTGTTTAGGATTTTTGGGCCAGATGTAGACTGTATGGTTCTCACTCACCCTCTGTGTGAAATCATAGGCAGCTGTTTCCAAGTTCTAAGTTTAAGGTTAGCCTAACCCTAACCCTCAAACTCCCTTAATGCAGCTTTAAACAGAGTGTTGACTAAACCAAATAAAACTGAGATAAAACATTGTCGTCTGAATGGAGAATTACTGTATGTCCATGATCTTGGATTGTATGATGAAATATCAAATGCTCAAAAAGTAAATAAGAAATCAGAAATCAGAAATTATAGTGTGGATTTTTGTTATGTTGTTGCAAAAACATGACTAAGTTCTATGAGCCCAAGATCATTTAGCACTGTATGAGGCCAATTCTTTGTATAACAAGTAACTTGATCAAGTTATTCAGCACGTTCTGTATCATCTAGTATGCCATTTTAAAGTTCCAAATGCATAGATGAATGGTCTGGATTTTCCTGTTTTTTCCATGTTCCCCATGTTTCCATTTTCTTTATCTAGCTTTATCTGACAGCCTTGTTCCAAAACAGGCAAGATGCATGAGTACGACTGGAACGTAGGACTGCAAAAACTGATACTTTGTTCAACTATAATCTTGACAGCAAGAAGCTAAGAAGCTTGAGTGGTGAAGTAAGAGTTTACTTTCTCCCCGTGTCTTCTTTTCTTTCCTCATCCTCCCCCTCTGTGCTGTTTGTCCCCAGACAGCAGGCCTGGAGGCAGTCGGCCGCAGCGCTGGAAGCTGAAGTTTCAGGCTGGGCTCGTGGCTGGAGCTAAAGTAACTGGGTCACTCAGCCACGGCCAAAACCTTTTATTTGTAATAACTGTGACACTGAAGGGCCTGCAACTAATTTAACCTCCAGGGAATCGTTATTTTTTGGGGGGGTGGAGCATTTGGGAGATTACGGGGAGGCTCAGGGGCTTGCAGTAAGGGAGCTGCTACTTTACTCACTTACACTCCCTATAACAATCTGTCTTCTTCTCATAGAGCAGAGACAAAGAGAACAGACAGCAAAGGGAGCAAAATCAGCGAGAGTGGGAGAAAAGGAATGGGAGACGGTACTGAATGAAACAGAGTACAGTGACTCACAGGGACAAAGTAACCATATGTGGCAGGGCAAAAAGGTGTTTGAGCAATTCTGAAGATCAAAATTAAATTAAGATTCAGCTCAACAGTGACAAATACCAGAGTAAAGTAAATATATTTCACCAAACTCTAACCCGTTTTCCTATCAAGTGGAATTTTATTAGTCATAATCACATAATGTAAGTCTTATTTCCAATGAACTGATTTACCTTGGACTTTCATGTCCTGTTTAAAGTGTACAGCAGTTAATGGTTGATAACCTACGTCATACTCAATCTGAAGTTTCTAATCTTCAATAGTACATTGCTGAAAAACTCCACACCAACCTGCCATTGCTGGTACGCCTCTTTTGTGTAGATTTGCAACAGTAAACTCCTTCTGAAAACTAACAGCTCTATGAATAATCTAATAATCTGAGTTACACAATGTTACAGTCAGCATTCATCTCCCTCTCTCCTTCCATTTTTTCTCTCTCTCCTTTTCCTCCTCTGTCCACGTCTGTCTCTATCTCTACCCTTCAATCACAGAATGAGTGTTTATGCTGTGGTACTGAGTCTATGAATGGAGGCCAATCTCGGTTGCAGCGGTTGATTACAGACAGGAAGTGCTTGAGGCAGTCAGGATGGAGGAAGTGGACTGAGGGGCAGGCTAGTGCTAGCTGGGGATTAAACCACCGTCTAAATGCTGTAATAAAAAGAACAGTATGGTCAATTCCAGATTTCCACCCGTGATGTTATAACTGCCTGGTTCAGAAATGCAAGAAAGGCATTACGCATTACAGTTTGGCACTCAGGTGTGTCCCTAAAGGTGCAATCAGGCTAGTCATTACTGTTGCTACTGTTTGCACAGAAGATAAGCAATTCACTGTGGATTTGTGTCTCACAGTCAGTTCATAGTGAAAATTCCACAGTTCCAATGCTGGAAAAGTAGCAATGAATATCAGTGTCTGTGAAAGTTCATCTAAGTCATCTAGGCAGAGACCAAAATGTATAGCTAGCATGGGGAAAGGTAACAATGTTAGCACCATGTGGCTGTTGTGGACAACTTGCCACACACAGTGGAATGTGTACATTTGCAAAGCTGAATCTCCAAGGCACGGATGGGATTTGAACCCATGATCTTCGGATACGAGACTGACGCCTTACCACTTGGCCACCGCGCCTGGTGGTAAAAGCTCATAGTGGGCGGGCCTCCTGTCACAATGGGCGTGGCTGCCATATGGGAGCAGTTTGAACTCAAGAAGCCTTTTGGAAGAACAGGGAAAAGTCTCTGATCTACATGGCAGTTAGTGAGTCACGGCACCAAACAACAATCATTTTTGCAAAACCTGTATGGACTATGATTACCAAACAAGGAAAGAGAAGTCTTGCACTTTAGCGTTTGTGGCACACCATGTCAGCTTCATTTGTTCCTGCTAGCGTAGTTTGACAGGGAAACAAATACAGACATTTTGTTTATTAACTGTAGATTTTTGTTCTTCTTTGGATATTTTACAAACTTTCCTCAGATGCATCTGAAGAGAGCTGTGGTCTTTTTTAATTAGTCTAGAAAACAGAAATATTGAGCTGTTCCTCAGCTTTTTAACTCCTTCAACCCCAAACTTTGAAAAACATAAGAAAAGGGACAAAATAGGATGGACAAAGTAACAGAAACAAGTTTAAATATGAGTCTCAAGTATCAAATAAATTGTTGGACCACCCTTTGCTTTCAGGCTGGATAAAGAAATGTAACAAAAACAACAGAAAATTTAGTTCCCCATCCAAATACCATGACTGCAGACTAAATGTCAAACTGCGTTGAGATACTGTATATTTTGTCTGCTCAAGGTGTGCGGCTTCACTTACTGTGGTCCGTCATTACATGCATTAGCATGATCCTCCTGTCATTTGCATCTCCCAGGAGCCTGTGGCTGGTCTAACACAGTATCCTTTTCTCTCTGAATTGGTGCCTGCAGGCCAGAAAACATTTGAGATGGTATAATGTAGACTTGAAGACTTTTCATAATAACACGTGGCTGCATTTGCCAGAAGAATGTTTGTGTGAAAAGGAAATAGCTATATTAGAGTAAAGTTGAATTTTATGTAAAAATACAAAAAAAAAAAAAAANAAAAAAAAAAAAAAAAGTCTAAAACACAAAAATTGGATTTTGCATTTTCAGTTTCAAAGTGATACTGTTTGAGAACCCTGGTTGTCAGTTACAACTTCAATCAGATGAACTACATTAAAACTAAGACACTGTATAACAACAACACAGTTACAGGCCCAGACCTTTTTCATTGTGGACATCTTTATTTTGACAAAGACAGGTGCATTAATAATGGCTGCATTCCAGTTAGGTGTGTTAGTACCAGGCTCTGGTAATGTGTGTGTGCTAGCTTACTGGCACATATCCATTAAAATGGAACAGAGCCACTATTAATGTTTTTAGTAGCACCTGTGTTTTCTTCCACTATGAGAAAAATCTAACTTTATTACCAGAATGATGATACTGTACATGTGCTGATGTTCAGAGTAACTTATGGAGTTTTTATGAAGCTTGTTGTGGTTGTTGTTGACCTGAAATTGTGAAACCGTGTTGTTTTTCCTGTTTTATGATACTCTACCATATAAACTGAAGTGTTAAAGATGTAACTTTTTAGAAAATTGTGGGATTATGGTTTGATGTCATTACTTTTGTGCATGATGTGAAACTGCAGAGAATATTACTGATTTCCCATATTAAAATATTGCTTAATGTCTTAGGCATATTTCTGTTTACATTAAAAACCACTTTCCACTTTTCCACCTCTAGTTCCCTTTGAACGTTTGTTTTGTTCGTTTTTGGAGCGTTTCCCCATGAACTTTGGTTCTTTTGGGCAGATGTGAACACAGTAATGGAACTGAAGTCCACACGATATTAATCATCTATTGATTGATATCCATCTATTGATTAATCTCCGAATAGGGTTGCAACTGCGGTAAAGTTCATTCCAGACATCTGCTACTTAAAACCATTAACCGCATCTAATGTAAAACAAGATTTACGCAGTTAAACTCCATCTTTGGTTAGCATAGCAACTGAATTGGACGCTGTGAAACAGTTGTAACATATCAAACTTACTTAACATGTCGTCTTGAAGTCAAATTCGGCTTCTGCTGTCACAGGTTTCTTTGTAAATGGCTCAATTTGTGTCTATGACCAGGAAAGTATCCAAATTACGTCTTTGTTGGTGTTTTTTTTTTTTTTTNTTGTTGTTGTTGTTGTTGTTTGTTACCCCGGCATAGTAAACCTTTTCCTGTTTTGATCTTCTTTTTCCCGCCTCCAGATATTTCTGACCAATGGGCAGAGCGAGTGTTGTCACATGACTGTGTTTCTATATGTTGGTTCGACTTGACGTTTTCCTTTGTGAAGCTGAACCAAAGCAAGTAGTAAATGTAAAATTGCAAGAATTTAGTCCCTGATTTGTATCAGAACAAACTGACTACAGGTCTGAAAACAGAGAAAAAAGATGAGGACAAAATCTATATGAAGTTTATTTAAAAAAAAAACATAGATTATTCTTTCTATGAATCCACGTGGTCATTCTTTAATCTGCTGCATGTTCATTAATCATAGTATTACAGGTAAGACTTAGCTCTGTTTTTTTTTTTTTTTAATCTGTCTAACTTTGGGATGGAGTTGTGGTGGGTTGCAAAGTTCTAAGTGAATTTGGAAACGGAGTGGTGTTCTCCTTTAAAGAAGCAGCAGCAGCAGCAGCAGCAGCAGCAGCACAGTAGTATAACACCATCTGATAGTCATTACTCCTTCCCTCTCCTCCCNCAGCAGCAGCAGCACAGTAGTATAACACCATCTGATAGTCATTACTCCTTCCCTCTCCTCCCCCCTCCATCCTCCTCCTCCTCTTCTCTTCTCACTGAGTACTCTTCTCTCAGCTCAGACATATTATTCGTTAGTCTGATGAAAAACACCCACCATCTTAGCCAAGCCAGGCCTAACCTCTCTCTCTCTCTCTCTCTCTCTCTCTCTCTCTACACGCACACACACAAAGACTCAAATATACTCACATCCTCCCCCCACCAAGTCCCAACCCAGCTGAACCATTCTGGCGTGGGTCAGGGACCTGTCAAAACTCGGAAGCAGGTCTGGATCCAATACGGTACCACAGAGCGAGTGTCTAGAGTGGGAGAGAGAGAGAGAGAGAGAGAGAGAGAGTCCAAGTAGCTGAGCTATTTATCCTAGTCCTTGGACAGTCGTTTTAGTCTGTGCAGAAAGTGACAGAAGCTGGAGAGGAGGAAAGGATTGCTGGACTTGTTATGGTGCCACTGAGTAGACGTCTGGAGAGAGTCATTAACAAAAGTAACTATCTGCTTTCCTTCATGATCAGAGAAAGAAGGACCATTAAGTAGAACAGGACAGAGAAAAAGGAAGAAACAAAAGAGGGATGGAAGAAAGCAAGAGGGAAAATGAGATGGAGAAAAAGAGACAGAAAAAGTGGGATGGAAGGGAAGGAAATGAGGAAAGGAGGGAAAGAAGAAGAGGGGAGAGTTGGAGGCAGCCTGCCAAGACTCCAGACTACTTGGTGTATTGCATATTGCATGGGGAAAATGGTCGGAAGTGCTCGCCTCCCCAACTTGCCCCCCCACCACCACCACCACCAGCCCCAATTTCAGGCTCATTCAGCCTGAGCTCCAGCCNTGCCCCCCCACCACCACCACCACCAGCCCCAATTTCAGGCTCATTCAGCCTGAGCTCCAGCCACACTCTACTGTGTTTCCCAAGAGAGCCAGACTCTACAGCTGGCCTTATTAAACCCAGAGAGAGAGAGAGAAGGAAAGAGAGGTCACACAACTGGAAGACATCAGCTGAAACTGTGCTCACTCTCTTAGTTTTCCGTTCATATCCCGTTTTATGATAGTTTCTCACAAACACGCTCGCAGTGCACTGGGTTCAAACACATAGTAAAAAGCTATTGTTTGATTCGACATCCCTCAGAACGTTGTAAAACAATGAAACAAATGCTAGGAAATTAAAGTCTGTGTGACTTTTATCTTATTTGTTTGAGTGCGTCTGAAAGCTGTCGTCATGTATATGAGCCCTGCTACAAAAGCCTGAGGGTGTCTCTTCCGGTTTGTTTGAATCTAAGCAGTATTTGTGAATGCAATAAAAGAAACATCTATGTATGGTTTGTCTCCATTATCTGGTATTAATTTATATTTTCATTTTCCTCTGAAGTGGCTTGAATTTGATGCAATATTTAGCCTTCAAATAAATGTTTTGGGTTTTTTTTACATGCCTATGCTCAGTGCTTCCATCTACAGGTACATGTGTTTTCTATAAAGGGACAACTAAGAGTAAAGTGCTCAAGGGCACTTGAGTAGTAAGTGTTCTTTGCTCTTGGACTTCAAAACAGCAGCAGTTATAAGCACACTTTTCTGGCCTTAAAGGACCATACCAGCCATTTTGCATGTTTGAGACTAATATATTCAATTTTCATACATGTAATGTTACCTTTCAGACTGTCATTAGTTTCAGTTCATTCTGGTATGCTATTAAAATCAACTTGTTGATACTTGAAAAGTTCTTGGGATAGGTAATCCATCATCGTGAACAAGATCTGTATTGAGAGTTTTTTTTTTTTTTTTTTTTTTTTTTTTTTTTTTTTTTTTTTTTTTTTTTTTTTTTTTTNGCAGAGTGAATGTATGTCTTCATCGGGGAATATAGTCCCAAAAGAAGACCTGCATTTATTGAAAAATTTAAATGGTCATGACTTCATAAGGCTGCGTAACTATTAGCAGGCGAAACATCGATTTTTAAGGTGGGTGTATCACTTAAATATTTGATTTTGAAAGATTAAGAGATTTTGCAAAATATCAGGAAAGCTGAAATATTGTTTTATCCTTTGGGGAATGGTTGTCAGTAATGTAACATGTATGAACATTGAATATATTAGGCTCAAACATGAAAAATGACCGGTATGATCCGTTAAGGCTTCCTATGACAATCTTTATATGATTGGTCAGTCAGTCTCTTAGGTCATGATGTTGCTGTAGTTGGATCTAGATTTGGGAAAATGGTTTGATGTTTCACATTTTCCTCAGCATCAATCATGACCAATGAATACAATGAAATACCATTAACACTTATTGTTATCATCACTCCATTAATTAAATTTCTTTTCAGATCCAAGCATGAATATCTCATGTAATTAAATCCATAATGTATTCCACTACATAACCAGAGCATTTTCCACACTTTGTTAGACTTTTGTTTAGAAATCGTCCACCAGCATAAGTGAAAGTGCTGTTTCATGTCAGCTGATATAAAGGCAATCAAAAATCAAGACTTTTCTGCAGCCAATCAGTCTGGGGCAGTGCTCAAAACTCACTTCTGTGTCTTTCTGAATGATTGTGGGACAGAGAAAATTAAGGGTCAGATATGCAAAAAGGATTGTCTGTGTATTCAAAGGATAAGCTAATGGATTTCGCTTTGTGCCAGTTGTGTTTGGAAGCACTGATTAGAAATTATGTGAGAAAGGGTGTGTAGAAAGGATGTGAGCCAGGACTGCAAGGACTGTTAAAGATGACACATTATGCTTCTTATTACTTTGCCTCATTTTAGAGTCTAATGATTGTGTTTAGTATTTTCAAAGTTGCAAAACCTAAATAAACCCAGAGGTGCTTTACTTGGATAACATAGTTACATCAACATGTAAACCACTCGGATTTACCAATTAACACACCTGGTTAGACACACCCATGAACTATGATGCTAGCAAGTGTGTGTTTGGCCAGCATCCATGTTTCACAGAGTTGTCAATCTGACGTCAGTGCCTTGTTTGCGTTTCCCCAACTTGCATGGTGGTGCTGCAACAAAGGAGAATAGAGGTGCAACAGTGTGTTTTTTGCACATTAAACCATTGCAAAAATTCACCCTTAAATGAAAATGAGAACATAGAAATTTGTTTAAGATGCCCCCTTTAAGAGTCTTTAATACAAATTGTCGATAAATCAGCTGGTACAGTCCATTCTGCAATCAGAGAAAGTCTGCCTCTTTTATGCACTCTGTCTTATTGACTACATAAAAGCAGATCCCCAGACGCTGTAGTTGCAAATCCTGGCCAGTAGCAGTGGAGCTCTTCCTTCAAGTTAACAGAGAAGTGGAGCAGACTAAGTAGAAATCAGCTGTGATGTCATCGTACCAATGAGGCGTCAGAAATATTTCACCACCTGACTCACTCACCACCTCACCTCTCCCTATATTTTTAACTTTCTCTTAAATGTGTTTCACTCTTTTTTCCTTTCCTGCCACCATCTCTTCCTACCGGCGTGGGTTTTTTCCCTGCTATGTATTTTTCCCTGGCTGGTTATATGAGCTTAACCAGCCTCTCCTACTCTGCTACGTCCAGGCTGGTTCACTATGATCATTTCCAGAGGCTACTTGAAAGCAGCAGTTTGGCAGTCTGTGCTCATTGAGACAAAAGCAAAACTTACAAATGTGTCCGCAAGGTTGCAAAGGTTACTTTCATGCAATTCACTGTTAACTGTCTAAAACTGCAATCAACAATCTGGGCTTTGGCTTCTTGCAAAACAGATGACTAATTTTAACAGGACTAGCCACAATAAATAAAGATCATCTCAAAGGTAATAATAAATAAAATCCATCTTTCACACTATGGTTTTCCTTTGGGGTAACACAGGGCTCTGGTTGGCTCCGGTGCGTTCCATGCCGTAATGGCTGGCTGCCTCGAATGCCAAGGAGCTCACATCACTGAGAGAGCTGCCACAGACACACACACAGAGAGAGAGAGAGAGAGAGAGAGAGAGAGAGAGAGAGAGAGAGACAGAGAAGGGGGAAGCAGACAGAGAGAGCACAGAATTTTGCCACTGATTCTGAAAGTCTGAGAGTAGTTACTACAGCTGAGACTGAGGCGAACTGAGAGAGAAAAAGGAGAGGCATATAGAATCCGAGTAGAATTAAAATGTGTGATTTAAACTGACTTTTATGAGCTGCAAAAAAAAGTAAATAAAGCACCAATTTGTCTGTTTTTATTTGAACTGGAACAATGAGAGAGGGAGAGAAATTAGACTAAATTTCATATACCAAACAACAGCTCATCTGCTTGCTTAAAGGAGCATACCAGTAATTTTGCATTTTTAAGCCCAATAAATACTATCCACATGCATGTTACATTACTGTCAACATTTTCCAAAACATATTACTGAGCAGTAAATTTAAAAAAATTTTTTTTACTACCTTCCAGACTTCTAGAGGTTTCAGTTCATTCCAGTACACTATTAAAATCTACTTGTAGAGACTTGAAATGTATTTAAGATACAGTAAGTAATCCATCACAGTGAACAACGTACCATTATTAGTTTTTTTTTAAGTTATACATTTAATCAATCCAACACAGAGCTACAAGGAAGAAAATGTATTTCTCTATAGTCCCAGGAGAAAGCTGCTTTTACAGCTAAATTAAAATGACCTGCTTTCTACAATCATGTGTAGGTGTTAGCAGGTGAAACATTGAATTTTAAGGTGGATGTATCACCTGAACATTTGATTTTGAAAGATNGTGTTAGCAGGTGAAACATTGAATTTTAAGGTGGATGTATCACCTGAACATTTGATTTTGAAAGATTAGTGGATTTGGCAAAATAACAAAAATTAAAGTACAGTTTTACATTTTGGAAAATCGTTAGCAATAACGTGTGGAGAGTATTTATTGGAGTATTCATTGGACTTAAACATGCAAAACCACCAGTAAGGTCCTTTAAAGCATTATGTAATTTACCTTTGTCATATGTGCTTGAGAAATCATTGTATTTATAACACTTTCAGGATTTTATTCATAGAGTACACACCATTCAGTTGCAAAAGGTGCCATCTACCTTTCAGAGACTATGAACAGGGTAGTTCTTTACAATCACATTGAGTTCAAAGGTCAAGTTTAAATGATTGCCATTGACAGCATGCTTTTGTGGATGTTAAGGCCCGGATTTCTTCCGCATAGTAAAACATGGATAATGTGCACATTCTGAAGTTGGTATGAGGACAAGATCAGTGTGTTGCATTTGAGAAAAATGAATAGTCTGCAAACACTATTCAGGCAACAATTCAACCAGCCAGATCAGGCCAAAATGTCCTCGCCTCCTAAAGATCTCCTCACACTGAAGGTTAAAAGTTGAAGCCGGTTCTCACAAAGATAAAGGTGCAAACAAACACACACACACACACACACACACAAACTCTCACACATACATATGGATGTAGTCTTTAATAAAGCTATTGGGAGGGAAACGGAACAGACCCAGCCAACTCTTTCATGGCAGGAGACATGGCCACATTCACATACATATGTATATATATTCACATCCTTTAAGCCACATGAAATGAAAGGCCACTACAGAAGAATCTAACAAGCACTGGGAATAAAAGTAAAGGTGTTAATGTAAAAATGAAGCTCTATTTTGAAAATTTCTCTAATGATGTACAATTTTGACTGCATATGGTTCTACTGTAAAGCTGTAAATGTACTGTAAAACTGCCCTGTCCAGATGTGGAGGTAGTAATACAAGCCACGGTTGGGGGGTAGGAGGGGTGGGGGTGGGGATACCAAATGCTATGAAGTCACCAGTTCAGTTAAATTCATCAGAGCGGTGAAACACCTGGAATGCCCTGAGAAGTCCTAGACTGATGCGCTAAATATAAGCAGTATGCATTTTCTAAATCTATAATACATTGCTACCATTACAGCCTTATTCACACATCAAAACATAACGGGATGTTACAGGATAATGTCAGTTTGAGGTGAGTAAAACTTTTCATCCCCTAAGAAAATAAGAGACAGGTGCAAGGGTTTGAGCAACAAGTTTTTTTTTAGTTTATGGCATGTCTGTGCTGAAACAAACGTTAGCTGCAGACAGTGCTCCGAATCAGTCTGCACCACAAAAATCTCCATATTTAAGGAAAGCACTATTCTTTGCACATTCACATGTCATCAAATATCTTTTTTTCCTTGATTGTAGGAATTATATTGGATGACATCATGCTGCAGCTGACTGGGACCAAACACTCTTATTTTAGAGCTGTGGACTGTTTCCAAGGAGATGATATAACGCAGTCCAGATGAGTCCCTCCAAGGATTGTCTAATTATCACACTCGCCGCAGCTGCTCAACCACTGTGTATGTGTTTATGTAGGGGCATGTGTGTGTCTGTGTGTGTGCATGCGGCAGGTGTGCCTGTGTGTACATGTGTGTATATGTGCATATGTGCATGTACTGCTTGTCTGTGATCATTTCAACTCTGCTTGCAGTCAATTACCAGTAAATGACTTGTGTGGACCATTTTTCCCTCTAAAAAAGTAATTATAGGGTTTGGGTTAAGGTTAGGATCGGGTTTGGGATTGCAGGAAAGCCTTGGCCTCTGCTTGTTCCATGTCTCCTGAAACCAGGGGCGGAGCTAAAGTGTTGGCAGGGTGCTGGACCTAAAACTGTACCTTCACTTTACTAAGAAGCCCCGGAAAATGATGAATAAAATCATGGGGGGCGTCCATGTGACCCTATGGTCTAATGCTGTGCAACCACAACATTCTAGTCTGAATCCAGTTATGGACCCTTATTATTAACATAACAGACGTTTATTAGCATAACACAAGCTGATGGAAAACATGCTGGATTTGTATTGTATTTTTGCTGAGTTTTTTGGAAATTTGCTAAGATAATGCATAAAATTTAGAGTGGAAACCCTGAAGGGGGGGGGGGGGGGNGAGATTCAGGTTAAGGACTCACATGAAGACAAGGGGCAGGTAGATAAACAGTCCTTACTTAAAGTACCATATAGGTGTTTTTTTTTATTCATTTTTTAAAAGCGTACTGCTGGAGTGCTACATTTTTTAATTCCATTTCCTAAATTCTAGACTGACATTGGTTCATTCACTATAAAAAATCAACTTACTTGAAACCTGCTTGAGACACGTAATCCATCGCAGCAAATTTCTCGCTTTTTAGATGTGCATCGGTAAAGTCTTTGTAGTTAATAAAAAAAAAAATTTGGACTGTGGTTAAATGACCACAGTCCACTTATTCAATGATTCCTTTTATTTGACTGGAACAAAGTGTTACAAATGAATGAGTGATTTGAAGTTCTTCCATTGTTTCTTTTATTTCTTTTTTTCTGTTCGAGAAAAAAAAAAACTTTTGAGTGGAAGTGGAGAAGGAGGAAGTAATAGAAGGAGGGTTTCCGACAGTAGCCCAGACCTGACAGGTTCCTTCATATCCGTCTTCATTCAGTCCCATACAGGGACTCTCCACATGGTAAAACCATCACACACACACACACACACACACACACACACACACCAAGTCCCACACACTGTCTCGCTCATGTACATATACAGACACACATGTTCTTTCTCAGTCTCAACCAGGAAATGGCTTTTACTCACATTTGAAAATACAAGAAATATAGTGTGAGTGGAAGAGACAGACAGAGAGAGAGAGAGAGAGAGAGAGAGAGGGAGAGAGAGAGAGTGTCATTTGGCACTCAATAGAAAGTTTGTGCCACTGCAGGCTGAGATCAGGAGCAGCTGGGAAAATCTGGACAGTAAAAGTGAACAAGATGTGCTCTTGTCTTACACACCAACTGTCTGTGAAGATACAGTGGGGTCCAAAAGTCTGAGACCACTGTGAAAATGCTTCTATTTTCCATTATTTTTGAATTTAATACAAGATTTTTCATTACAAATGATAATATCATCTTAAAAATTTGAGTGAAAAGTTGAATCTTTGTAAAATGTACATGAATTTCAGAATATCTTAGTGTTTGGTATNCTGATGAGCCAAGTTATCCCAGCATGATCTGACAATGTTCCAGAGAGCTTCTTGTGATGTCAGACTTTGTGATTATTTCCATATTTACATGGAAAACATCACAGATTTTCAATGCGGTCTCAGACCTTTGGACCCCACTGTGCATTTCAATACTATAATTTGTATTTAAATTTGGGTGTAATCTTCACCACTGAATAAGAATGAATTTTACGCCAACTTAACTTTAAGATGAAATAGAAAATGTGGTCTTACACCACTGAATGTGTGCTCAGCCTCTTAAAGTCACCAAACTTTTGAAACAGTGTTCAAATTTAAACCTGCATTAATCAATATTTTTTGATGCTAATATTAAATCAGCTTTGTGGGTTGATTGATCAGAGTGAAAAACCCACAGAGAATTATCACCCAACTCTGCAGCTCCATGGAGCTTTTAGCCTACTTTGCTCATTTGGATTTTATTAGCTCAGGTTCAAATGGGAATTCTCTCTCCATGGGCGATCACCAGCACACAGTTATTTTTATTAATCTTTTCTGCCTTGCATCGAGCCCAAGTGGCCTGTCTGAAAACACCCAGTTCACCTGATGGCCAGGCTTAGCTGCTTTCATTGTCTCTTAAACCCTCTTACAGCATTAGAAAGCAACTAGTTGCATTGTCAAAGCTATTAGTCAGTCATCCTCAGGAGTTGGTGGAGACCAAAACAGAGATGGACATAAACACAACTAATCTTTTTAATGTTGCTTTTTGTCTGCTGAATGTATAAGCAGGCATCTGTTATGAAGGCAACAACTTTATAAGGCATAAATATGTCAGGACTGTGTGTCTGTGTATTTTGAAGGTTTTCTGCCACCTACTGGCCAAAACAAATGCATTGATGTAGCTTTAAGTTGAATTTAAAGGGTTAAATCAAGAGTTAAAGAAGTTAAATTGTATCTTGGTTTCTTGTTGGTCACATTAGACATATTTCCACAAAATTAAGCCTGACATTTTATACCTCTGGAAACTTTGAGATCTGTACTAGGAATTGAAATAAACTTCTCTGGCTTTCAACAGTACTTGGCCAAACAATGAGTATGGATGGAGATACTGGAAGGTCAAAACCATTTTAAGAAGTTAACTCAAGTAGCCTGGTTAAATGAGAACCGGAACGTAGTCAGCTTGGTTGACAGCTCGAAAAACAATGTAATTTTGTCTTTTGCCACTAGACGGGGTGAGAGATGAGGGGGGAGGGGGGGACAAACGCCTACCCATAATAACCACCAGACATGACTCATTCAGCGTGGAATACCACAGCAGCCACAGACAGGTCTCTGGCAGACAAGGAGCAGAAATCCGACCCAGCAGAGTTTGTGAATGGGACAGGAATGAGAAAAAACAGGATAAATCTAATAGTATTCTGATAGGTTTCAAAGATTTAGGAGTTTTAAAACTTCATTAAATTTTTGGTTTGGCTTATTTGTGAAAGTCAAGTGCCTAAATACTACATGTTTAATGATATGATGAATCAGTTTAATGACCTTTATGCTTACCCCAGAATTTTCAAGAGGGGGAAAAAAACTTACTTCATCCCTCTCTGTTTCTCTTTATTTCCTGTATTTTATTCCCTAATACTCACAGTGATTCTCTGGACAACAATCCCATTCATCAAGTCATCATGTAGAGCTCCTAAAAGACAGAGCAAAAACAACATATCACCTTGTCAGATATGATTTTAGCTCTGATCATCATCATTCCTGCCCAGACTTCCCCCATGGAGAGCACCACTCAAATTGAAGACTAACACATGTTGGACAGCCGAATCATTATTTGCTTACGTGGAGTCCTTCCAAAGCTGGGGGCCGGGGAGCCAAGAGTCTAATCTACGGGCATAGGAATAACACAGAAATAACATATTGTACAACTTAAAGTATAGCAGGGGAGCAAACTGTGAGCGGTCACATTACATGAAAACAGCAGGCAGGAAGTGTTTTGCAACAGTGGAAAATCTTCAGGTCCAGTCTGACCACCAGACGGTCACACTTCATCTGGCCTGGAGGCTGCGGTCAATGGATGGATACCTTCCCTGCTGTAAGGGTTGGATACGCTGTCATACGTTTCTCTACTGCTCCCTCTTGCCCCCTCTCATATTTTTTCCATTTCTCTCTCTCTCACACACACTCACTCTCCTCTCGCACATACCTAATGCTCATCTTCGTTTATACCTTTCCCCTCCATTTATTCTTTCTTTCTCATTTAACTCCCCTCCAAGCTCTCATTCTCCTTCTCTTGCTTCATCTGGGTTCTTTTTTCTTTCTTTCTGCTTAGCAACCTTACCCATCATGTGTATGTCTCTTTTTTTGTCCCCGTCTTTCCCTTAAAACTCTAAACTTTAAACTCTCTCTCTCTCTCTCTCTCTCTCTCTCTCTCTGTTTGTGGTCANCTCTCTCTCTCTCTCTCTCTCTCTCTCTCTCTCTCTCTCTCTCTCTCTCTCTGTTTGTGGTCAGTCACACCTAATCTAGCACCATCCATCTGTTTCTCTTCAATCGTTTAGTCTGGCCTGTTTTCTATTAAGTTTACATCAGGCTTTGACCTATTAGTGTGCTGCAATTCTTTTGAAGTCATTGTGTGGTTACAGGTTAAGCTCAAACCCACCACTCTTCTTACTCACAGTAATTCAGACACTATTTGGGGAAAATTCCTGTATGTGTGCAGAGCAATATGTTCTTTTCAGCCAGGGACCGAAATTACTTTTTTCCTCCTGGGATCCAGGATCATTAAATCATGCGAGCGTTTTTGTCATGTGCAGACCTAACAGAGAAGGGTCTGTGACCCATTTTGGGTCCCAACCTATAATCCAAACTACCAATCTGTGAAGTGAATATATTATAAATTCAACCTCACATCCTGAGGGTTTTGATTAGATTTTTGAAGATAACTTTCCAAACTGTATTTCTGGTCCTTATTATGGTTGTAGTTCAAAGACAGACTCAACTTCACCACTGAACATGAAGGGTTATTCAAAAGAAATAATATGAGTGCAGGTTTCTCATACATCTGACTTATAGTCATTATAGCTTATAGTTCTACTGTGGTCATATGCAGACCCACAAAAAGAGCTCTGTGGATCCTTAAACCAGACAGATTATATGTAGAGTGATTCATGCTTCCTATCTTCAGCACTGATCCTTTGTGTTGGTTTTTCCCCCCTTAATCATCTCTGATCAGTAGGCTAATAAGTAAAACGTCACTATTCATTTCCAGATGGAGATCAAGATATCATCTCTGAAACCCTGAAGTTAAGTCTCCACTCTTCCCCTGAGTTGGAAGCCCGTGAGTAGAGATTGACTGAAATGTTAAACTGTACATCATCATTACTCCTGGGTCAAAGCTGGGGTAAAGAGCCAATTGGCCAAGTCGTGACGCTAAACTGACATCTATTGGCCAAGTCGTGGCAGGGTAGCATGTTAAAGTCATTTAGACTCATCAGGCTAAGTGGACACAGTTGACTGAAAGGTCTCGAACCTCACCACGTCTGGTTGTGGGGAGTTTTCACTGCCAGTAATTCCCAATTAGATTATTGGATGAGAGGACATCTGGGAGTCTGCATCTGCTGGATTTATATAGAAATATACACCAATAACTCTGATTTCATTTCAGGTCTGTCTCCTTATAATTTGTGAATTAGCGATACAGGAATTGCACCAATATCTTGACATCGCCTTGGCAGAGTGAAGACAGGCTCTCATTTCCTGTAACACAGATATATTAACTGAATTTATTATATTCAGCCAGATTTACATATACTTGAAGTGTCCTGATCACTGATCGTTTCCGGAATAACTAAAAAATAAACAAATAAATTTATAAAATTGAATAAAAAAAATAATAGGCCTTAATCTGAGCAACTACAGCAACTACAGCTCATAATGCTGGCAAGACTTTAAAGTACTGAGAAGCTATTTCAATCATGTTGATAAAAAATTTGCTTAAAATGTTCTTCTGAGGCACTCATCTTTCTTTAAAGTGAAAACTCAGATTCTAAAAGAAAGTTTACATACTGTATAGGGGAAAGTAAGAAGTTTTAAAAAGTGGAAAAAAATTTAGTTGTTTTCTTCTTTTTGCACATTGCTTAATACTAATTAATAATTATAATAATAATACAATAACAATTGCTCAGTATTGCTACAGAAATGGGGAAAAAAAGAGACTTCAAATTGAAACTGAATAGAAAATAGAAATTTCAAAGACTGGAAGATGGGACCATACTTCCTCTTCCTCATTCTCCTCCTTCTGTCTCGCCTCCTNCAAATGCTTACTACCCGATTTTGACCGCCTTGCAACTCTCCTCACTGTAAAACATCACCTCTGTCACCATCAGGACCACAAGCCCTGTTCTGTCTGATTGGCTGAGGTGAATGAAGATACTTTAACAGGTGAGTGCATCATACTTCATCAGTTAAATCAGGATAAATGTTATCCTTGCCTCTCCTCCTTATGTCTCCTCTCCTTGCTCCGGTGACATTACAGAGCTCGTGTCAGCGGAGATGTTGGCAGGTGCATTAGTTTTGGCCACCATCCTAACAGCTTTCCCAGGTAAGAGAAAATACCTCAATAAATCATAAATTATAACTGTCATCAATTGTAAATGTGATATGCTTTTACAAAAATTATCAACATGAGGAGATGTGAAGTGAGCTGCAAGATTCTTTAATTCTCAGATATCTGTACTGTATTCAAGGTGAATTATTTAATATCAACAAGGTAAAATGACAGGAGATAAAAAATAAAAAATAAAATAAAAGTGACCTACAGGATCCATTAAACATATAAGATTCTGCAGCCAGGTGTCCTTGCCTTTATGCTCAGGTTATTTATAAGTATTGATTGACTTTTGTGCAAGGTAGTCAGCCAGGCAGGCAGTTAGCAGCACAGGATGACACTGCTGCTGCACATCATGTCTCAGTGTCACGGCTCCTTTCTGTCAGTTGCTGAGCTGAGAAATACTTTAAACACGTTTCCCCCCAGGAGCCATGTTGAAGGAATAGATTTAAGCTGATAAAATGTTCATGTTTTCTATTGATCGTCAAAAATTTCCTGAAAGTAGTCTATCTTGCATGTTAGGGATTTTGTGAATATAAAACCTGTAACTATGGATATTAATTTATTTAATATGACTGAAGTTATGTTGTTAATAGATAGTTGTGTGTAATGAAACCTTTCATCTGCCAGCCTGTGTGCTTTGTTTTTCCCGTTTTTAGATGGACCTAACAGACAGGGCTTTATGTATTTTTATGCATGTGAGCATTAACGTCATATAAGCCATTGATTCTGTGTGAATCTGTGTGTGTGCTTCTTTTGAACCATATATGTCTATGTGTGTCTGTAGTTGTGTGTGCATGTGTATTTCTTACTTTTTATGGTTGTGATATGTGTGATTTTGATGCATACTCACACCTGTGTGTGTGTTGCAGGTAGCCAGTGCAGGTGGAGTGTATCATTTTCTAGGAGGGAGATCTGTGTGTGGGCTGGAACAACCGTCACTCTGCCCTGCCGTTATGATTATCCATCAGGTATCACCAGCAGTTTATAAAGCTTCCGCATTTTGTTTTTACTATATAAGTTATTAGCAACATTATATTATGCATGTAAAATATTTGGTGTTAAATAAACTATCTGTAATAATTGATGAAACCATTTTAAATGCTCCAAATGTGATACATAAAGACATTTTAAGGAGCTAATGGGAGCTTGGCAAACTAAATCCTCAACAAATGGTTTTCTTTTCTTCCTAATTATTTTTTCTCCTCATCATCATTACCACCAACTTTGCATTAGTTGCTGTTAATTTTTTAAATCTTTATTTAAAAAAAAAAGTTTGTTGTTTCCTTTTTGGTACCAGGCCACACAGTGAAGCGGGTCATGTGGTTCCGTGTGTCTGCAGAGGGTCGCAGGGAATTCACCCACCACACTGACCCCAACCAGGTCAGCCTGTCCTACCATGGACGCACACGGTAGGAGAAACACACACGTGAACGATGTAGCACAAAATCAAGAATATGAAATTACATATAAATGGTTAATAATGAGTAAATCCTGGATTCCAGCTACATCGGGGGAAGCTACTCCAGCTGCTCAGTCCAAATTCGGGGTGTTAAGCTGAGTGATGCAGGTCAGTACCACTTCAGGTTTGAGACAGACCAGCCACTGGGGAGATGGACTTCTCCTGACACCATCACGCTAGACGTCACAGGTAGGATGAAGTTTATAGAAACTTTACTAAAACTGTTTTAACCTGCAAGTTATGCCACATAAACAAAAGTTTCCCCTTTTCTTTATGTGACAGTCTTATTTTAGACATTATCTGAAGAGTTTCAAATGAAAGAATGAAAAAAAAAATCCCCCAAATTGGAAAAATTGAAAAAAAATATACATTCAATATCAAAATTCTCTTTTATTTCATTCCAGAATTTTTGATATTCCATTTTAAATTCCCCAAAATTGGACATAAAAGGGTGTTCATGCTGTCTGATGAAATCCTTTGTATCTCCAATTTTGGGGATTTTCACTGTATCAATAATGTATGAAGTATTTTGAGTTTATTGCTAATTCATCTGAGTGCAAACAACACTACACACCATGCTGATAACACAAGTTAAGTGTGTATGTGTGTGTGTGAATATCTGTATTTTTCAGATCTCCAGGTTCAAGTGCATCCAGCCAGACCTGCCAACATGTTTGGTTTTGGTGAGACTGTGTTTGTAGGCTGTCAGGCTCGTGGATGTGCTGCTGCAGGAAGGAGCCTTGCACTGTACAGGTGTGTGTGTGTGTGTGTGTGTGTGTGTGTGTGTACAAATGCTACTATATTAATAAAACTGATAGAACACTATTGATGTGATGTTTTGTGCACAGGAATGGCCTGAACCTCGGTTCATATGAGAAGTGGATGATTATCAATCGCTTTGACCAACA
Organism: Lucifuga dentata; assembly: GCA_014773175.1. NCBI lineage: Eukaryota > Metazoa > Chordata > Actinopteri > Ophidiiformes > Bythitidae > Lucifuga > Lucifuga dentata. The sequence continues at coordinate 53,756 of VXCM01002227.1, read as the reverse complement.
GCATGCTGGAGTCTACAGCTGTCGACCAATCCCACCACAGAATGTACAGTCTCCATCACTATCGCTCGCTCTGGGACGTGAGTAATCTCATCAGCCAATGAAACATATTCATCATGCTTATCAATGATATAATAAATATGACTGTTTTATAAAGTATAACAAGTAAATGTTAAATGCGTGAGTACAAAACTCGGATGGACTCGACTGAATTAAAACCCAAAAACATCTAAAGTTTTCCTAGTTTAAATGCTGTTCATTTGAAATGTTCAAGAAGGAGATATTTTTTAAACAATATTATAAATTATTCTAACATTGCTCTGACTTGAGAAAATGAATTGGAGATCATATAGGCCTTCTAAAGGCCCAGACAAATTAGAATTGATGTTAATACGGAGTTATACAGTCATTCATATGATTTGTGTATTCAAACACGATGCTGTTCCTTCCTCTCACTTTTCTTTTTCCTCCTTTTTATCTCCTCTCCTGTCTCCTTTTCTTCTCCCCCTGCCTTATTACACTCCTCCCAGATGGCCCTCGTTCTACCACCATAGTGGTTTCTCCAATAGGGGAGGTGTCTGAGGGGGGGTCGGTCACTCTAACCTGCAGCAGTGATGCAGCTCCACCTGTGGAGAGCTTTGTGTGGTTCAAAGGTACAGGAAAACAGGGTTTCTGTTACAGCTTAGGACCAACCAGCCTACATCACAGAATCCCTGTCATTCTATATACTCCTTCACGAGCCCTTAGATCCTGCTGGTTTTTTAAATACCCAAAACCCCACCAAAAAGAAAATTGGTGATGCAGCTTTTTTTCAGCTATGCTCCCAAAGCTTGCCCAAAGACATTAGAGAGGCAGGTTCTGCTGAAACTTTTAAACGCCGCTTAAAACCATACTTTTTTAATCAAGCCTTTTCCTAGCAGCATTTCTCACTTGGAGTCCCACATGACGTTTTTAATTCAGCTTTTATGCTTTTAAAGGCTTTTTTTTTTAATAGTTGTTTTTTTTTTTTAATAGCTTGCTTTCTTTGCAACACCAAGCACTGTATTTTTACCTGTATTTCTTAATTTAATTTGTGTTCCCTGTTTTTATTTCTTTTTTTAAATGTAAATCACAAATAAAGTTTATTATCATTAGTATTATTATTATCGGATAGCATATGCTGACCTTATGTCAAACAGTTAGTGTGCACACTCACAGTTGCATTCCCTGGTCAGACTGGGCAGAAAGCATCATGTAAACTGGTGTGTTGCATTTGGGGTTCGTGACAGTGATGAAGCAGTTTCATAGTTAATGTTTTGGTAGGTGCTTCTAGAACTATTTGACCATTTTTTGAGCATAAACCAGATTTTTCATGCACTGTTCTGTGTATAGATCTCATTATAACAGTTCTCTTACAGACAATTTGACCCTTAGATTATACCACACACTTGGCTTTTTGTTGTTTTCCAGACATGGAGACTGGTAGTATTCCAGACACTTTTAGTCCACAGCTCCACCTGTCCCATCTCAAATACACAGACAGGGGTGAGTACTTCTGTGTAGCGAGGAACTCGTTGGGGACGGACCGATCCAAAGCACTTCTACTCAACGTGGCATGTAAGTCTGTCACATTTTTACTCAATTTTTTAAAAACATTTTTTGTTTTTTTTTGCAGGTTTGGATTAGTAGTTCTAATAGTGGTAGTAGTAATATTAGTAGTAGTAGTATGAATCATGGAACAGAGTGTAGTGTTTGTGACCTACGCTCAAACTAATAATACATTCATTTGATCAATAAGAATAACATCACACACAGATTGCACAAATCTTATGTAAACGCACGTGTTCATGCCTGCATTTCTCATTGGGAGCTGTTGCGTAAAATCTGGAAGAGGTTATTCTGGGTTCTACTGATTGGGCAACAATTTTATTTAAACCCTTGTTATAATGGGATTGATCTGTCATGTGCTCTGAGCAGGAAGTGATCCACTCTCTACTAAGACTTCCTGTTTGCTGACGGTCAGATTTTTCTAGCTTTTCTGTTGCTGTTTGTAAAACTCTGCGGTGGCTGTTTTAATGGATTTGGGATCTGTTGTAAGACTCTTCATTTCTCAGATTGTTAAGACGTTAGGACGATATGTCCCATATGTGTGTTCCCTATTTTATTTTACCACCATTGGCCTCCAGTTCATTTTACAACCAGTTGTAAAGCTTTCTGAGAAGTGGGACATCAGACACTCAGCATGTAGATTTAGATTAGGTATCAATGCTGCTTCTATTCATTGTCTGTGAGAAGCAGTTAGCTACTAGCATTGCTGCTGGCATGAGCTAAAGCATGTCATAAGAGATTTTAACAGTTGAACATATTCTGACATTTACTGTTACAATAATAATGTTTCTCTCTCTCTCTCTCTCCNCCCCCCCCCCTAACATGTAGATTCTCCAAAGAACACGCGTGTGCTGTTGAGTCCTCCAGGTGACATCAGAGAGGGCTCATATGTGAACCTCAGCTGTGTAAGCCACGCCCACCCTCCCGCCAACAGGTACAACAAACTGCTCCCATCACATTTACTGACAAGGATAGTTTTATACAAAAACAAAAAAAAACCTCAAACATGGGATGTCGGGGTTGAAATTAATACACAATGCTGCTCATTTTTAATACTGTCTTTTATTTTGGTCATCATCATTGTGGTTATAATTATCATTGCATTCATCATTGTCATACCAACCAATTATCCAACCAACATCCAACCTTTCTTCAGTTCATCACCATCCTTCTGTGAATTAGAACTGGGCAATGTGACAATTATTAAGCATGATAATTCTAAAACATGTACTTACATGTGCAAAAATCACATTTAAAGTAATCTTTACAATCACAATATAAATGATAAATTCAATTATTGCCCAGTCCAATCATTTTGACCTTTTTCATCGTTATCATCATCACCATCAGCATCCTCTCTGCTGCAGGTATGCTTGGTATCGTATCCTAGGTGACCAGGTATTGGCTAAAGGAACCTTCCAGAACCTTACGTTCCCCTCGGTGCGTGCTCACCATGCTGGTCAGTACTACTGTACCGTGTGGAACCGATTAGGATACCAAACCTCTCCTGTTGTTACGCTCAGTGTGCTGTGTAAGTACAATACGCTGTGAATGTGTGTGTGTGTGTGTGTGTGAGATATCCTTGGGAGTCCCATGGATTGAGATCTTGCTGAAATTAGTTAATTGTTCAAAAAATGTAAGTGAAACTAATAATTATCTCTAAACCTGGTGTAACGCGGGGTTAAGACATGACATCAAGCAAACGGACTCTCCCTCTCTGACTACCTTTCTCTCTCTACAGACCCTCCTAAGAACACCTCTGTTCTGGCCCGTCCCTCCAGCGTGGTGGATGCTGGCCGACCTTTGACCTTGACCTGCAGCAGTCAGGCCTACCCAGCAGTAGACAACTTCACATGGCACCGCCTCACTCTGGATGGGGGCTCTGTACAATGTTAGCATTGTCAAACACACTAAACTTTACATTTAGCTGCCAAAAAAGCAGCAATAAATCCTGTTTGTCTGACTGGCTACCTACATGGTTTTCCTCTCTCGTGCAGCGTGGGGCACCAAGTCTGGTCCCGTCTTCACTTTCTCAGAAGTCGGCCCTGGAGAGAGTGGTCAGTACTACTGTGAAGCCAGAAATCGAATCGGAACCCACAGCTCTCCTGTCCTCACTGTACGAGTCAGAGGTACAGACGAATGCATGAATAACACATTGCTCATCTGTCTGTTTCAGCAGATATATGGAATATTTGTTGTTGTTGTTTACCGTGCATGGAGTTCTGTTGTTGAGCAAGGCATCATTTCCTCTGGTTTTTCCACTGCATTTCCCAGAGGTCATTTGGAAATCAAATCTGGGGGAACTCATTGGGTGGGTTTCAAAGCTGTTATTCATTTTCACGCCTCACTTGCATCTTTTCTTGCATCTTGGTCCCACCCATTTAAAGCGTGAGGAAAAGATGTGAGGAAAGGAAAAGATGCAAGGACACAGGAGCTGAAGAACAATGTTTTAAGAGAAACGAAACATCCTCACTTCTCAAGCATCGTCTGAAGCGATGTCAGCTGGTCAGCTGTCTGTGCTTGGAGCCACTTTGTTTTAGTTCTTAGATGATAATAAAATTTTGAAATATTCTCCTATAATTATTACTGTAATACTTGACAAGTGTCCACATATGCATAATGTTTATCATCAGCTGCAGCCATTCATTAGTGAGCGTTTATAATGTCAGTAGATTTTGTTAGAACAGGTTGATGCTGCTGGTTGTGGCGATATTGGAGTTGTTTTGTTGTTTTACATTTACTTTATCATTCAGACCTGCACTGAACACACATCCTGTCATTTTAATCATGTGATCAGTTGGATAAAATAAAATCTAAATAATCTGAATAATTTTTACATTTGAATTGTTGCTGCTAGTTTGCTTCGTTAGTTTTAGTTGTTAGTTTATTCGTGTTTGATGAAACTCATGATGTGGTTATGTTAAGATACGGTGTCAGTGTAATCGGATCAGCTGTAGTCGATCTGTCCAATCAGAAACAAACTTCCAGAGGGGTGTGGCTTCAGGTAATATACTTCCATGTAGGATCGCCTTGTGTTTCTTCACTCATGTGTCCCTGTAGAAGCCTCCTCGATCCTCAGAGCAGAAATAAGAGCTTTGGGACATCCTTAAAGATGGCAGTCCTGATTGGTTTCCTGGTCAAGCATGGATCGAGGATCGATCAAATAAGAGCTTGGGAACCTGCCTATTGTCTTTTCTTGGATTTTGTTGATGAGGTGAAGCTTTGTAGCTGGTGCTCTTTCCTCTGCCCGTTCAGTCATGCTGCTCAGTTCTTCTGTTGATTCCAGCCTGCTATTGCTGCTGCAACGTTTGCTGACCACACATGTTCCCTGACACTCCCCTGTTACTACAGTGTTTTTTTTTCCTTCTTTTTTTAATGATTCTGTTTTCTTCTGATTCACTGTGCATGCCACTATCACTTTTAGGAGTCTTATGGAGGAGATAAATGAGGTGTTGATGATCATCTTACCCCATTTTGAGATCTATGCTTCTGATTGGCTAAGACAAATGAGGAAAAAATAAATTAAATTAAGGTTTAAGGTTTCCATGTGGGATTATATAGAAGGCATGTGTTTATAGTCAATTCATTCAAGTTTATAGTCAGTTTCTGTGTACCTGAAATGTTGAGCGATTAAAAAAAAAAAATAATAAAAAATCTCCCAGCATGAGTTCCCATGCAGGCCTGGTTGTGTATTGTCTCATGATTTTTGACTGTTTTTCTATGAGTCATGGTTAGTCATGAAAAGCTCTCACTACACGAGGAGAGGAGGAGGTGATGAGGTGTTGTGGAAAACCAGAATTAAGTCTAGACAGCCGAAGAAGTGGAGTTAGGAAATCACAACTGGAAACATAGAATTCAAGTCTAGACGTCTGCAGGATGATGCGCAGCACTTTCTCTTTCATTTGTCTTTACTGCGTTTCTATTTTTATGTCCATTTATCTAAATCTCTGCATCTTTTTCATGTGATTGCTGATAACCTTTATCTGTGCTGTCACTGGCAGGTCGTCTGAAGGTCATTGCTTTGGCGTCAGCAGTGGGAGTATCTGCTGGACTCATCACACTCACAGTGGCCATTATGATCAGGTGAAGAATTCTGCCATATATGATGTTCATTTACACTTTAGACTCATGCTTTAGTTAGTAAAGTCAGCATGTACAGTATATTATTCATTTATTTATTTATTTATTTGTAGAGCTCAAGGTTCATTTTATCATGTAATTTGGTGGATCTGTGCAGCAGATATCTCGGTCTTATGATAAGTTTCTTTCTTCACTTCATTCGCATTAATTGATGGTCGCAGTCATCACCGTAATGTTTGATAACTGCCTCTGTATTCACAGTAAGAACATGCACAGAGTAGATATGGAACCACTGGAAGATGCAAACAAGGTAAAGTAATCATTGGTTTATAATCATTATTTTATTGGCTTGTTTGTTTTTTATTTTTATTTATTTATTTATTTATTTATTTATTTTTTTATCAGAAATACTCCTAAAATACAGCATCCCATAACAAAGTCTTGATAGTTTTTAAAGGTTTGTGATGCAGTTTGGTAAAGAAAAACTCTCACTTTTGTTCTCGTGCGTGCGTGTGTGTGTGTGTGTGTGTGTGTGTGTGTGTGTGTTTGTGTGTCCTCAGCGTCCATCAGTGACACTTGACACCTTGTTCTATGAGTCAGCCCAACAGACCTTCAGAGGGAGAACGGGCAAGATGTCAGACATACCAGTATGCAAAGTTCACATATGCACACACACACATGCAATAATTCCAGAACATCCTACTCTATGTGCTAATTCTGTCTTTTATTTGTATGTGTGTGTGCACACCGTAGGAGGAACCAGAGGACATCAGTGAAAGCTCCCACCCTGCCATCGTTCCCCTGAAGGATGCTCCACCAATCACAGAAGCTGAAAGCTGCAGCCCCACCCAAAATTATATCACCGTCCATTACTCCAAAGTATCCAGGTATACTCCTCTCTCCTCTATTCTCTCTCCCTCTTTCTTTTCTCCTTACTCAGTGTTGATTCTGGTGAACAACCATTTATTCATAAATTGTGTGGAGCCTAATAAAAAAACCTGTAGTAAGAAATTAACCTGAGTCACGTGTTCAGATGACATGGTTGTTGTTGTTGTTGCAGTGCAGACCAGGTGCAGATCACAAACCTGCCTCTGGGTGGCGATAAAAAACCAAAGGATTCCACCAAAGTTGTTTACACTTTACTGTCTCAGCCCTGACATGAGCAAAACGACCCCGCAGGTATGACTGAGTACAATTCAATTCAATTTAATGAACTATATTTGTACCCAAAGGGTAATTATGAAAGGCAGGCACATAAACAGACATTAAAACAAACATTAAAAGTTAAATACTGAGGTTAAGGAGGCGAACTGCCTGACTTTCTTCTTTGGACTGTCGAGCATCTGATGCTCTGAAGGTGTCTTCCAGAGGGAAGCCATTCAGAGGAGGAGTTGAGAGTGGATGAAGGGTCTTGGAGGATGGATTTGGCTTTTTGAGCAGTCTGAATTTGGTGAAATGAAGAGATGCTTCTTAGTTTATTATAGGTGATTTTGGACTGATACCAGCACGAGTGAAAAAGTAAGAATGCTTTCAATAAAACAGTTGTAAAAGGAGATGAGTATGGTCCTTTTCACTAGAAATGAATACATTTTTCAGAGAAAGTATTGTCTTTGGTAGCACTTTCTTGTAACAATCTCTGTATTTTCTTGAAATGTTAGTTTGTTATCGAAAATAGCGCCCAGATATTTTTACTTCTGTACGATCTCAACCTCCTCTCCATGGAAGTAAGTAATGCTCCGTGCCAGCTTTTGTTTTGAAAATTGGATGTCCATTTCCTTTGTTTTGGAAATGTTAAAATCCAGGCAGGAGATGTCACATGAAGTCAGTTAGAGCTGGACCGTCACCCTGAGTGTACTGCTGTTATCACTGTCAAATATCAGAATTATTCAATACATAATAAGAATGATTTTTGTATGATCCCTCACACAAAGCTCTTAAAATGACCTGCCTATGAGAGTATCCTATAACCCAATTTTTCACAAATTTTACTCAACAATAGTTAATAAAAAAGTTTTCAACTGACAAGAAGAAGACACTTGAGCATCTACACATTCATCCAGCAACGTTAAATAAACTTAACAATAGGTCTGTTTAGAAATGGTCTATTTATCTTGAGCAATAATAATAATATTACAGGTATGAATCTCAGAATTAATTTCTCATTGCAGGTGTAACTAAAATTAATGATGGCTCTGTTTCATTTAGCAGGACTTATACTTAAATGGAATGCAGCCAAAGAATTATTTATTTTTATTATTTTTTAATTATTATTTTATTTTTATTTATTTTTAATTATTTATTTTTATTTATTTTTCCTTTCTTTTTTTATTATTTTTATTCTTGCTATGTTTTTTTTTTTTTTTTTTTTNTTTTTTTTTTTTTTTTTTTTGACACATTACTAGTCCTTTATACTTTAAGCTCCAAACACAGCTCAACATTATATATATATATTATTGCAAAGACTTCTGGTATAACTAACACATACTTTTTGAAAAGAAAAAGGAGGGAATATGGCTGGGCCAATCACAGGGCTCCATTCAGTTGGCATAAGGAATAATGGAAGAATAATGCTGTCGTTGCTGTTAGCAATTAGAGAACATGACCAGCCTGCTTATCGGCAAATGTTGCGGTAAACACTGAGAACCACATAAGTTCTGATTGTGGAAACACAGGACACATTTTCATGAGGAACAGTGCCGTCTACTTATTATTTAAACCTTTATTTGACATGTCTAAAAGATTTAACAGCCAAACCAACCAGAAACATAAACACTATTACAAAATTTTATTACAACACTTAGCACTGTAATTATGCGTATTCATATTTGAATTACAGTATTTATACCTTGTCTTGGTATATTGTATTCTACTCTGTTCTGTTCTAATTTAGTTCTCCTTCCACTACTCCTTTTCATTTAGTTCCTCCATCCATCACATCATCTGAACCAATCACTTCACTCGAATCTGCCCACAGAGGATGGTGGGCAGGAATCCAGTCCCTGTGAACTCTGATGTTGTCTTGCACTGATCCAGATTGGACTTGTTGTTATGGGATTCTTCATGGTTTGCCACACCATAAAGACAACTTGTGGCTCTGCTGCTGGGTGGAGTCCAGCTCCTCCACTGTGTGCATGAATGTCGCTGTTTTCCATCTTACCCTGAAGCAGAAAAGCTTAAAATAGTGCTTCCATTTTGCTTGAATTCCTACATAGGGTACAAATTATTTCTGTTTTCTAAGAAGGATGTTGCTTTTTAGTTGATATTGACATTTCTAACTGAGTACATACACAGGTTTTGACCACATGTTTATACATTACATGTATCATGCTTTAGGAGCTGCAGAAAACCCATTTTCTTTCTTCTTTTTTTTAACAGTTCAAATAATTAGCAACAAGAATAAGAAATACATTCTTTAGACTAGACTCTCCCTAATATCCTGTACTTTTTCTAACTGAAATGACAGTGTGGTAGAAATTATTATAGAAAAACATCCAACATCTATATATAATATTCTGCCAGTCTGTTCTAACAATGTAAAATACTGTAAGTTACAGTTAGTCAACAAGCCTAACTAATTTTGCAACATTTACTTATTGCTTAAAAACTGTAGGTTCCTTCCCAGAAATCAATCTGTCTGTTCCTGATTTTGGGGAAGTAAACTGGAAATGATGCCACACGATGCAATGTATTACTGTGAAGAAAAAAATCAACAAGACTACATGAAAAAAGAGAAGTCAGTGTCAGCAGAAAGATGGGAGGGATAAAATAAAGATAAATAATTCTGACCAGAAACGAAAATGTTATTTTTAATATTTTGCCACATAATGCAAAAGGAGTGTAGACGGTCATTCTTTGTTGAGTTGGTCTATGAAAGAAAATCAAACACTTGCCATTTTGATTTGAAGTTTACTTGGAGTTTGACTGATAAGAATGACTTAAGATATGCAGTCATCCTTACAACCAGACAGGTCTGATTATTTATATGGTATTGTAAAATGTTTTAACATGAAGTTAATAAAGACCCATTATCACAAAAACTTAAAGGAGTTTTTTTTCTTTTTTAGTATTTCCTTTCTCATATTTGTCCTCCTGCCCTGCTGCTTCCTCTTTTTTGAGTTCTTGTCCTTCCTCTCTTTTTTTCTCTCCTTTATGACCTCTTCACTTCTTGGTTAATATAAACCACTACTGATACTGAAATATATATTGATGATCAGTTTTTAATTTTAAAAAACCCAGAGAGATATAATCTAACAGTAATCTATGTATGGACTATTTTGCTCTCTGGTTATCTGGGACTGTGTTGCAGCATCTCAGAAACCATGATTACACTTAGACAAGATTTCCAAAAGTACATTTATTGATGTTGCTACAGCTTAGTTTGTTCATTTCTCCACCTTTCACACACAATACATCAAACACCAAGATATGAATCAGGGAAAATAAAACAGCCTATCTTTGACTATTGATATTTCCTGATAATGACATTAACGGTCTACACGCATTAAGGCGAGATAAATGATACAGTTATGACACATTGGACTCATCATAACCATCAGTTATAGTTCCATGACAACATCATTTTGCGGATCTCTCTGACCTGAGTGGAAAGAGTTTTGTGCAACGTGTGTGTCAGTATCACCATTGTGATATTTCCTCTTTTCATTCTCATTTACAATGAGCTGCAATGTATGCATCTGGTAATTAAAAAAAAAAAAAAAAAAANAAAAAAAAAAAAAAAAAAAAGAAAAGTTCTATGGTTCTATGTATAAATTCATAATGTCATAAAAAAAAATATTGAAAATATGCAACAGGAAACAGATGTCTAGACAGGAAATCCTATTGTCAGGTTTGGTATCTGGACCTTCTGAATGCATCAGGCACAGTTGCATTTTCTCTCTCCATTGATTTGCATTAACAGTATATCTGCGTCAGTCCAATAACCCCATCTTGTGGTTAAAAAAAAATGGGCACAGATGTGCACAATTTGTTTTGTGACTTTAATTTACAAGATTTCTCGCATTTTCAATACTGAGATGTGATTTCTGTAAGGAAAATTGAGCTGTAAATTGTAGCTCCTGGCTTAAACAACTACAAATGCCTTGATTTTGTTTAACTCTGTCCAATTATTTACACTTTTTGTCTTATTTATGTTTGCCTGAGGTCTCGTTTATTCCACTAAGTTAATTCTTTACTGGCCGGATTTTCTTTATTACGTTAAGTATTCAATCCTTAAATCCTTAAATCCTTCCTAAAAGACCCCTATTAAATTATTTTAAATTCCCTACAAGTAAACACTTGGGTAAGTCATACAATGAAATATGGATCCATTAAAACACAGGAATACCATCTGTAAATTGAACTGTGAACTATTTCCTTATAAAACATTTAGCAAACACAAATATTTATATTTTATTTGTTAATATTTCTATACTTTTTTTAAACCAAAATATTTTAAATTAAAATAAATCCCAATAGTTAAAATTCTTTCAAATAATATTAGCCGAGGGGTAGTACTTCTGTGAATAAATTATAATGGCTAATTGATTTTATTTTTGTTTTGGAATGGGAAAAACAAGCCGTTTTCTCATTTTGGGTGAGATTATATGACGTGTCGAATCAATGTTATGTCATCATCTCTGTGCAGCGGGGAGGGGATATTGGTAATTTTTCACCCACTTCTGCTTTTCACTTCACAGAGTGGCTGTTTGGAAAGTACAAAACAGTAAGTCAGTTGCTTGGGTGAGTACAACTAACTTTCAGTTTGCTTCTCTCATAAGATGAACAGTCTCCTTTATAAGAGAGATGAAATGATAGCATTTGATAAATGGCAAAATTAAAGGACAACCCAGAAGATTTTTTTAAATCATTTTTCACAGTGTTGCTGTCTAGAAACTGCACAATAATGAACTGTGTTGTGTGTCATGATGTCGCAGGTTGATTTTAAATCATGGAAAGTGTTATTCTGGTGATTCTGGTGATTATTCCAGGTGAGGAAACTTTTTTTTTCTCAGTAATGTATGGGAAATTGTATAGGTTTTGTACTTTATTATAAAATATCTAACAAACATGTTGTAATCAAATGATTACAGGTTCTGTTTAGAATATTCAGCTACACTAGAGTGCGAAAGTTTGGAATCAATTAAATATTTTCATATTTTAGATATAAATTGAGGTGGCCAGAGTTGTCTTTTCAGTATTGCAGATGACACTGGAAGCAACTAACTGAGGATCTGTTGTCTGTTTCTCAAACTACAGACTCTGATCTACTTATCCTCTTGAGCAGTTGTACATCAGGGCACTTATTTTCCTCCTTTACATCCAGTTCTAATTGTTATTTTCCTGCAATTAATCACAAACATCATCTATCAGTTTGAGAGGATAATTTCCCAGATTTAATAGGAACATTACTAGAATAACTTTCATTTCGTAAAACAACAATAAACTGACAGTGATTCTTGAGAAAGCTGTTCTGTTTTGTCCAGTTTTGAACCCAGAATTGAAGTTTAGGATCTTGCAATACCTTGCAACCCAAATAAAAACAATTAAGCTGCTTAACTGAACAGAATATTGAACTGTGCTAACACAATTACAAAAGTGTCTCTGATGATGAGCTAAAAGAGTTTATCATAGGGCACTAGAGTAATGCTGAAAATGGGGCTTAGCAGATTTATGTGAATAATTAATTATTAATCTGTCATTTCCAGTAGTAAGAACCATTTGCAACATGTCTTGGCTATGTAGTTAAATCAATTTAATGCCACATTTCTATCTAAAACATTAAACTTTCTAGGTGATTCCAAACTTTTGAGCTACTGTATCGTTAAATGCTTAAATGGGATAGAATCTAAATAAAGTACATATATTCTGTTATCTAATCATGTAACAAAATGGAAATGCAACAAAAAGTTAATTGTTGTAATTTTTTAGTGTGTTCTTTTTGTTTAGTTTGTAATATGATTGTATGAGTAGTTGAGTAGTAGTAATAATAATGATCATTTTTTCCCCCCAAAGGTGTCTGGAGTAGAAGCTGGCAGGTGACTTTATATAGCCAATGTGCTCTGAGAGGGACATCAGTGGACATAGCGTGCTCATATGACTACCCTTTTGGTCATTTAGTCAGATCAGTTCAGTGGTCTAAACGGGAGTTTGTATCTGGCAAATGGAGACTAACCCCCCTTACTGAGATCTCTCCATATCCAGACCACTTCAAATATTTGGGCAACTACAGGAGTGACTGCACTCTGAGGATCAATGCTGTGCAACATGCTGATCAAGGAGCATACGTTTTTAGTTTTGTGACCACCTTTGAGAGATGGAGAAGTAAAGAATATGCCTATTTGTCCATAAAAGGTAATGACAAAGTGATGAAAATTGAGGATTGAGTAAAATGTCAGGTCAGTCATGAATATCAATGATTGTAATAAAGCAAACCTATTTTATTTCTGTTCTGGAACCAGAGTTAACTGCTGTTGTAAGGCCAGCCACTGTAACGGAGGGAGACAGAGTCAGTCTGTCCTATCTGCCAGGTTGTCCTTCACTTCGTCCAGCTGTTGTTTGGTTCAGAGATGGACAACCAGTAACGAATTCAGGCTTCCAGGCCACAGCACAGGATGCTGGGAGGTATTACTGTGCTGTCAGAGGACAAGAAGACAGCAGATCTGCTGTTGTGACTCTCAATGTTCAATGTGAGTACAGAAAAATATTTGGAAGATCCCTTTATTGCTGTGATACAGGAATCCAGTTAATCACTGTTTCAGTTGTCTCAAGTCCTTAAAGGACCATACCACCCATTTTGCATGTTTGAGCCTAATATATTCAATTTTCATTCACGCAAGGTTATTGACAATCATTTCCCAAAGCATACTACTGGAATGATATGTTAAAAAAAAAAAAAAAAATCCTACCTTTCAGACCACCATTGGTTTCAGTTTATTCTGCTATGCTAGTAAAATCAACTTGTTAATACTTAAACATTCTTGGGATAGGTAATCTATCATTGTGAACAAGATGTGTATTCAGGTTTTTTTCAAAGTTTCGTAATTTTAGCGTTTAAGCGTAATAAAAACCGCGGAGTGAATGTATGTCTCCACTGGGGAATATAGTCCCAAAAGAAGACCTGCGTTTATTGAAAAATTTAAATGACTATGACTTCATAATTTTGCATAACTATTAGCAGGCGAAACGTCGACTTTTAAGGCGGGTGTATAGTTGAATATTTGAGTTTGAAAGATTAAGAGATTTTGCAAAATATCAGGAAAATTGAAATACAGTTTCATCCTTTGGGAAATGATTGTCAGTAACCTTACCTGTATGAAAATTGAATATATTTGGCTCAAACATGCAAAATGGGTGGTATGGTCCTTTAAGATAAGAGGCGACAATATTCGATCATTCTGTGATTATAAGCATCCAAATCTCTCCTCAATTAGATCATCCCAAGAAAGTCACATTGTCAGTGAGTCGATCACATGTCGTCAAAGGAAGTTCAATGACTTTCGCCTGCAGCAGTGATGCCAACCCGGCTGTGACACACAGCGGATACAGCCTGCATAAAGACGGAGAGTTCATCAGTTCAGGGGAGAACTACAGCATCTCTGACGTTCAGCCCAGCCACAGTGGACGATACTACTGTCAAGCCCAGAATGGAATCAGCAATAATGGAGTCAACTTTACTGAATCTACAAAGGTTGACCTTGATGTCCAATGTAAGTGTTTTATGGAATTTTTTTAACACTTAGATTCATGCATTTCTATATTTTGATCTGTTAACCAAACTGTGTTGTGGTGGATACCACAAAGTCTAACACACAAATTAGTTTTCATGTAGAGATGTCACAAATCCACTGTTATGTCTCAGAAAAACACAATAAACAGTTAATCAAGTACTAAACTATGGAAAATCCTTTCCAACCTCAAGCTGACTGTTTTGCAATTAATTTCATCATCTTGTGTAGAATCATTATTCATGTTGTTTTCTCACGAAGTCAACATAATAGAAAAGACCTGAGAAAACCGTCTGTAGTTAAGTCAAGTTCACAACATTATTGATTTTTGATCATGAAAAAGTTTTTTGATGCTCAAATAATCTTTATGCATATCTTACATCGCTGTCAACTACAATACTGTGTACTGAGGTTAAAAAAAAATACTAGCCGTGTGGGAAAGCTGTTGCACACCTGGTTGTTTGATGGGAAGGGATCTCTCTTTGAAGGCTTCTCCCAAGGTTTCTTCCATTTTTCTCCTTACACATTAAAGATTCTTCCTTGTCTTCTTAAAGAGCTCAGTCTGGGTCGGGAATCACTGCTGTGTCTGTGAAGCCCTTTGAGACACTGAATGTAATGTTAGGCTGTACAAATAAACTTGACTTGACTTTTTCCTTCCAGTCGTTCCAGAGAACGTTTCAGTATCAATGGATCCTCCAAATGCTGTTGAGGGCAGCAGTGTGAACCTGACGTGCAGCAGTGCTGCTAACCCAGCCGCAGACAGCTACACCTGGTACTGGAGGTCTGCTGCTCCCAGTTCCAGATCCCTGCAGCCTGTGGGCTCAGNCAGCTACACCTGGTACTGGAGGTCTGCTGCTCCCAGTTCCAGATCCCTGCAGCCTGTGGGCTCAGGACCGGTTCTGTCTCTGGCCTCTGTGGAGGCGTCCCACAGTGGACTCTACCTCTGCCAAGCCAGGAACCCTCTGGGGGAGAACAATTCCACTGAGCTGCTGCTGGAAATGGTGAAAAATAAGCCTGGTCTGTGCTGTTTTATTGTCAAATATGAGATTCTAATTAGGACCAATGACTAATTAGGACCAGTAACTAAATGTTCCTCATATTTGATCCCCAGCAGAGCTGAGTTAATGGCTCATCTTTCTCGACTCTAGATTTTATTTAATCTTCCCTCCTCCTGTGTCCTTCTCCTCAGACGTGCTCCTCCCTGCCTTAGCTGGAGTGGGAGTCACTCTCCTCGTGGCTCTTCTTGTAGCTCTTCTTTGGTTCTGGTGAGTCAGGAAATGACTGGATGTCTTATCAGTTGTACTCAAAACCACTGACTTATATAGACATTGTTTCTGCAGTCCCAGGTCATTTAAGGAGAGGGATTCTCTCTGTGAATAGCCTCTCCAGAGGTTTCTTCCATTTTCCTTGGTTTTTGGGGAGTTTTTCGTTATCCTCTTACAGAGCTTGGGCTGGGTCAGGAATCACAAATGTGTGGGTCTGTAAAGCCCTTTGAAACATTGCATGCGATCCTGGGTTATACAAATAAATCTGACCTGACTTGACTTGCAGCATTGCTGCTTTTAATGCTGTAGTTAACACAATCAGATGTTTGGCAATTACTGTATCTATTTCAAATTCATCAGCAACTGCAGTTTTTTTTTTTGTTTGTTTGTTTTTACGTTTGTGTGCTTGCATACCGACATATTGTAGAAATATTGTGTTATGTACAAACATATTTAAATATTCTTCATTTCTAAATCAAAATCTGCAACTGAATATTAAAACAATCACAAATATTGTAGATAGTCAATGAAAATCCAAATTGTGTATTTTTGCTGCAGTTTATAGAAACAGTAAGTTGCTGGAGTTTTTCCCCATTATTACAAAACAACTTCTCCAAAAATATAGGTCATACATAAGGCAACACTGTAAAGTTTTTAATGCTCTTTTTTTAAGTAACTTTAAGGTTGTTCCTAGTTTATTTAATGTATTTGTTGTTTATTTGTCTTGGTAGGAAGAAGCAGAAGCAAACAGAAAAACACGTGAGTACACTGAAATGAAACTCATCATGGAGACCTTTTAAAAGTCACTTTCATATTGCGGGCTTCATCGACGGTTCTGGTAGCAGAAATGAAACATGCCACCTTGGTTCCCTGTGGAGTTTTCTTTATTATGTTGGTTTTTTTTTTTTTCTTCAAATCTGAATTGCACAGTAACAAAACTCCAAACAGAGCTGTTAGAGGAACAAAAAGTTTAGCAGACACCCTATCTGGCTTTTCTTGTTCCTCTGCAGCTGAATTTGCTTGAGTCCAGACTCAGTGAAAGAGGCTCCAGCTCTTCAGCCGTTAAAGAGGAGGCTGATTTAGTTTATGCCAACATCCATGTCTCTTTGACCTCTCCTCCTCCTACTGCTACTCAGGACATCGCTGTGACCTCTGCAAAGAGGAAATCACCCCATACAGGACACGCACGAAAGGTTCAGATGGAAATATGGTGCACAAACATGAATGTTCAAACACAAAAATACCTTCACTCATTTCAGTTAATTTCAGTATCTCTCCTCTCCTCTCCTCTCCTCTCAGGCTCCCCATGATGAAGAGGAGATCATCTACTCAACAGTGACCATCAAATCCAGAAATAACACCAACCTTCAGCATCACATAAATAACAGACACGCTTTACAGGACACCTGGTGCGTTCACTGACCCGATGTTAATCTGATAGCTAAGCTATGATGTCACTGCACTTTTGCTATTCTACATCAATAAAGTCATGTTTGTGTGTTCAGTTTAGGTCTGTATATTATTATAACAAGACAGATTTGGTTTAGGTTTGTTCAGCCTTGGTGAAGGTATGGCTCTGATGAGTGTCCTTGTTCCTAAATGTCTTTTTGTTTTTTTTTCAGGTCCAACTCAGGAGAGAGAGACAACTCTGTGATCTACACCACTGTGGTTTCAGCGCTGTGAAAAAACATTCGACCCCCCTCCTGACTTCTCCTCTTTTTGTAAACTGTTTCAGATCTTCAAACAAAATTGAACATAAAACAAAGGCAACCTGAGTAAACATAAAATAAAGTTTTTAAATGATAATTTTATTTATTGAAGCAAAAAAGTTATGTAATACCAGCCTGTGTGAAAAATTATAATACATCACTAAAAGTAACACATCGGTTAAAGAGAACTTTTTCAGAAATGTGAAGTAGCTAAAAGGTCTCAGCCAGCAGCACATCAAGGGAAATTCCAGATGAGATGAGGAAGAAGGTGACTGAAATATATCAATCTAGGAAGGGTTACAAAGCCATTCTAAAGGCTTTGGAACTCCAAAGATTCACAGTGAGAGCCGTTATCTTCAAATGGAGAGAACTTGACTCAGTGGTGAACCTTCCCAGGAGAGGCCCACCTTCCAAAACTCCTCCAAGAGCATCCAACTCATCCAGGAAGTCACAAAAGAGCCAAGGACAACATCAAAGGAAGTGCAGGCCTCTCACCTCAGTAAAGGTCAGAGGTCATGACTCTACTATTAGAAAGACACAGCACAAAAATGGCCTCCATGGGAAAGTGACGAGGTGAAAACTACTGCTAACCCAGAAGAACATGAAGGCTCGTCTCAATTTAGCCAAAACATACCTTGATGACTCTCAGACTTTTTGGGAGAATGTTCTATGAACAGATGAGTGGAAAGTAGAACTGTGTGGAAGACAGGCATAAACCAAACACAGCTTTCTGCAGTAACAGTATACCTACGCTCAGCATGGTGGTGGTAGTGTGATGGTGTGGGGTTGCTTTGCTGTTTCAGGACCTGAACAGCTTGCCATAATTGAAGGAAACATGAATTCTGCTCTCTACCAGAAAGTCCTGAGGGAAAATGTCTGGTCATCAGTCTGTGATTTGAAGCTCAAGCGCAACAGGGTTCTGCAGCAAGACAGTGATCCAAAGCATCAGAGCAAATCCACCTCTGGCTCAAAAGGAACAAATTGAAGGTTTTGGAGTGTCTTAGTCAAAGTCTTGATTTGAACCCCATTGAGATGCTGTGGCAGGAGGACCTTAAACAGGCCGTTCATGCTCAAAAACCCTCCAATGTGGCTGGATTAAAGCAATTTTGTAAAGAAGAGAGGAACGAAATTCCACCACAGCGATGTCAGAGACTGATCTGGAATTATTAGAAGCCTTTGGTTGCAGTTGTTGTTGCTAAATGTGGAACAACCAGTTATTGAGTTTTAGGGGGTCAGTTACTTTTTCACATGGATGATATAGGTGTTGCTTCAATAAATAAAATTATCATTTAAAAGCTTTATTTTATGTTTACTCAGGTTGCCTTTGTTTTATGTTAAATTTTGTTTGAAGATCTGAAACAATTTAGTATGAGATATATACAAAAATAGAAGAAATCAGGAGTGGTTGAATACTTTTTCTTAGCACTGTAAATCCACCTTTTCAGCACCATTTCAGCTTCAAGCTCATCAATAAATCTGTCCTGTTTACATATTTTAAAGTACTTTGAAAAGTAAAAGCTCTTTGTGATTTTAATTAGAGGATTTCTCAGGTTCAACAGGAACGAGTACATTACGTTTCCTTATGTCAAAATACTTACTGGATGAGTAGTTGAGTGTCAGTAAGATCTTTGTGCACGTGCAATATGAGTCATCTAACTTATTTCTGCTTCCACAAGTGTCTGTAGATGTGCTGATGGTCATGGGTGCTTTTTAATACCTTGTATTTATATATACAGTATGCATATATATATATATACATATATTAGGCAAATAGTAAATTATGTCTATTTTTGCTTTTACAAGAGTTTGTTTCTTTGAGGTAAACTAATTTATATGAAAAATGAAAATGTTATTTTTGTATGAAATTTTTGAATAGCTCCTGAATAATGTTGGTTATGTTTTATCTCCTTTTACTTGCTTATACTAACAGGAATTTGTGGGGGAAATAATACAGTAAATATTTAAACTTTCAAAGTAAATGTAGTATCATTATACAATGACAATACTTTTTTTTTTTTTCAAATTAGGAACTTTATTTNATTTCTAAAAAAAAAAAAAAACATGTACATACATTCATATGATGTTTAAGAGGAAATGGTGAACAGTGTGGGACGTTGTTGCTGCATCAAATCATCAGTTTTAATGTGCTTCTAAGCAATTGGACAGTAAAAACTGAGAGGAAACAAATGATAGCGAAGAGTAATCTGTCTTTGTGTGTTTTGACATTTAAAGATCAGCGCCACAAAGGGTTAAATAATGTTTCCCGTTGCACACTTTTCTTTGTTAAAGTTCATTATTTATTAAAAGAAATGTGGAAAACAGCCTGTTTTTACTGCCAACACCATTACAATCTGAACAGTCATGTAAATATCAACCCATAGTATCACTTAGATAATAGTTAGTTCATGTGAAATATGTCATTAATAGGGAAACACAGTTATATTATTATAATACTTTAATTTGATCATAATAAGTAAACATACAGTATATGTGGTGCCAATAATCATAAACGTGAGAAAAATAATCTCTTTGTAACATTCGCTGTAGTAAAATTTATATTTTCTGAGAACATGATTTTGGTTTTTATTGCACTCTTGGCTTTAAGATCTGTGGATCATTTACATATAACATGTCTAACATAAACATCTCCATAAACACAAGACACTGTAAAATATTTACAAAACAATAACAAAATACTGATTTGAATAAAAGCATCAGCAGTTCATCTTAAACATGATAATTTCTGTATTATGATCCAAACAAGCAAGAAAAGGCAATAAAATGCAATGAAATAATTATTAATAATCATAAAAAGTCTACAGGCTACTATATCACAAATAACAGTTGTAGATCTCATCTTTATAAAATGAGTTTGTATGAGTTTGATGTGAGCAGTACTCCTACAAAATAAAGTTCATCAGGGAATGTCAACATTATCAGCTAGCATTACTTACTAACATTTCAGCATTGTAAAGGTGTAAATGTGTGTTGATTCATGCACACATGAAACTGCTACATTATAGTTTATAGTTAATTAGCTGATGTACTAATATTTTTGGAAAGTCCTGCATTAGATTAAAATACTTCATACTGAGCAATTCTTCAGAGGAGGATTTTCAGGTGGCTTCATCTAACATCTCCACAGCTCAGAGTGTGCAGCATATTACCTATAAGGGGTGTGTGTGTGTGATTCCAAAAACTAGACATTCAGAATGCACAATTGATGGAGTTTTAGTATAAAAAAAAAAAAAAAAAAAAAAAAGCTAAAAAAAAGAAATATTTTAAAATATTATCTTGATTTGTTTGTATTTCAAATAAAATAGTCAGTAAAATAAATTTTTAAAAAAGTAAAATAAAATTCAGTACAATCATTAAAATAATCATAAAAGAATCATTTCTACGAGCTGACAGTCGTTATCAGTTTTGTCATATGCTGTGTTCAACTTGCACTTGGAACTCGGAATTTCTCACCTCTGATGAGGAAAAGTCAAAGAAAATAAAAATGTTATCATTATAGATAGGTTTTAGTTATTCTCTCATTTTAGCATTTTTGGGGAAAGTGACTGCTCCACTGAAATGCAGCTTGCACCTTCCTGTTTAGGCCACACCCACTGCTGCTTTTATCCAAACTGAACACTGTCACTTTCACGATTGACACAGAAATAAATAGTTCTACAACTGCACACCACTGCATGTATGCAGGTGACAAATAATAAAGACGAAAAACTACCTTTAAAGGGGACACATTATGCTTTTTGTTCTTTTCTGTCATTTTTTATAGTGTAATATAGTTGGGAGTTTGTGTTCAACATAGTTAAAGTTGCACAACTAGAGATTCAAGCCTCTAAAAATGCAGGAAAACAATGCTAGCAAACGTTTGGCATCCTGACATAGCTGACCAATCACAGAGTGGGCTTTTTTGTAAATCTGTGTAATGCGTCCCCTTTAACCTCAAGGCATATTACAGATTGCTATCATAAGTCCAGTATAGCGATTTGCTCCTGTCATTGATATTTGACCTCATAATGCCAAAGTATTCTCCATTCATTGTATTTTGCTGAAGATTTCAGGTCTTACAGAGCTCTAGGTGTCTGTCTGAAGAGGTGCAGAATTTGACATACGTTGGTGATCTGCAAGAGTAAGTGTTAAAGAGAGCAAATTCTCCATTCTGCACACATTTTCCTGTAAATCTAAGATTTTTAGGTAACACAGGGTACACATACGACCATGCAGGATGCCAAAGCCATTCATTCCCCTTTCATTATCACTTCCTGCTCTTCCTGCTGGCACCTCCATAATGTTTGACTTCCAAGAGCAGAAAAAATAGAAACCTAAGTGCAGCATTCTCATGTCCGGGCCAGTTTGTGAACCCCTGGTGAGTTTTGATAGTTCTAAATGAGAGAGATGAGAGCAGAAATTGTTTTTAAAAAGTACTTTTAAATCACAGTCTATGAAAGGTTTCCAGAATTCTTCTAGGCTTCTCCTATCTCAGTTGATAATTGTGGTTCCCGAATTTTGTATCTTGAAGCTGAGCAAAACAATTTGGGATAAGCTAATACACCAAATTCAGTTTTCTTATTAATAAGCACATAGAAACTTGATTATTTTGGAAGGGGCTCAATTTCTAAATAATCTCTTAAATTCATATGAATGCAGATTTCTTTTACTTATGCAGCAATTTAGGTAATGTCCAGCGATGGATACTGAGAGGTGCGAAAATGGTGCTAATAATTTAAATAATGACTAAATGTGTATCCTTGGTTGAAATTATGGTCTTACAAAAACAGGATAAAACACAGAAAAGAAAAGTGTCTCTCACCCTCATGGCAGCAGAAATCCAGGGCAGGAATCGGGACACTCTGGTGTAGACGCCAGGCTTCTTGGCCATGGCGCATCCTGTTCCCCAGCTCACCACCCCCAGCAGACGATACCTACTGGTCTTAGACAAGCAGTCCTCTGCCACAAAAGGACCACCACTGTCCCCCTAAAACAACATATGATCACAGCAGTTCACGCACATCAATCAAAACTCAAATTTCAGGCACGTTTAGGATTGAAAAATTCACATCAGGAAGACATGCAAAGACAAAAGAATTCAGATTACAGACATGCACCAGAATCAGACAATCCTGTATCAGATTAATGAAAATGAGCACATCAATGTAGATCCTAAGACAAAAGTCCATAAATACAGACAAACTCTGACCTGGCAGGCATCTGTGCCTCCCTTCTCATAACCAGCACAGAACATGGTGGTGGTGATCTGGTTGTCATAGTAATCGGGCGCATTGCAGACAGCATCACTAATGATGGGGACATTTGCTTCCTGGAGAACATCTGCGAGATGACCTGAGAGCAACGAATATCAAAAATCAGTTACTGCAGCAGAGAAATACTGTATTTAGATGGAAATATTTATTGATCTCACAGTGGGATATTATTACTATTATTCAATTGCTGGAGCAAAGAGTAACCATGATACTGCTCACAGAGTCAAAACAGGCAGAAAAATATCAATATTGGAAATATTATATGTAATATATAAAGATAAATTAAATGGAAAACCCCTTAGAAGTGGAAACAACTCCTGCACCTTTATTTAAGATCAGCCTCAGATTTCTCTTGATTCCTTAGGCATTTTGGCAGCTTGTTTTATATAATTTAAAAAAAAATGAATTAGACATTACATTATTGTTCAGGCGTAGGCATTCATAACAGGTGTCAAATAAATGCAGATTATTACTGCTGCTGTTTAAATGTCAGCACAGAAATGCATTATTAAGGATGGCATGGAAACTATGCATAGAGTGTTATAGTTAATGAAATATTGACTCACCGTAGTATCCCACGTTTCCCCAGCCTGTTACCGTTCCCATCTGTCCGTCTATCAGTCTTTGTCCGTACGCTGGCAGACAAATAGGCTGGATGTATTCTACATACACATATTTTAAGACATAAACAAATACATATGCAACAATCCTCACCCCAAACACAGTCAGCCAGACTTTGTTTTGTTTTTTTGTTTTTTTTAAGGTGGAGTTGTGATTAAAATTATAGAAACAGACAGTATGTGTACAAGAAATCACTGCAACATGTGCCACACTTGCAGGCTATAGGTTATATGTAAAGATAAAATCTACCTCATCAGTGAAAGAAATATTCATGTAAGGATGATGATTTTAGTTGGGATTAATCAGTTTCAACATTTTATATTCTAGGAGTAAATGATGCCTTTAAACAGGCTCAGCATCAAGTACTTTTCCATAAATTTCAGTCTTTTTGCTGCTCATAGTTGTACTATATTTCTGCCTGCACACAGGACACCAGTGCAAAACAAGTTAACAACTCACACAAGCACACACTAACATTGAATGAACTAATGAATGAAAGGATGAATAAAATATGAAGAACTTACACGTATGTACGTACAAACACAGACTTATTACATGACCATGTGCACATACATTCATCTTCCACTAAAAACAAGCACAAAGCAGATAATTTTCGATATGTGCGTGTGTGTGTGTGTAGTTCCATATAACATAAGAGGTATTACACATCAAGGTGTCCATTTTCACTCAAGTGAGTTTCATGCTGTGATTGCAGTTATAAATGTCAAACACCAGACGTCAGACATGATCTACTGAAACAGAACTTCTGCACTTTAAGTGTCCATCTGTCTACCTGTCTTTCTATCTTTGCACATTTTTTTTTCTCTTGCCTCAACACTTCAGTCAGATCACTGAAGATTAGAGATGAGAGAGGTGACAGATGACTGAAAATAACTCTGGTCTGCTCAACATTAAAGGACCATACCGGCCATTTTGCATGTGCATATATACTCAAGACATGTAAGGTAACTGACAATCATTTCCCAAAGCATACTACTGGAATGGTGAATTTTTTTTTTCCTACCTTCCATTCCACCCTGGTTTCAGTTCATTCTGGTATAAAATCAACTTGTTGATACTTGAAATGTTCTTGGGATAGGTAATCCATCATCACCAACAAGATGTGTATTCAGGTTTTTTTCAAAGTTATGTAATTTTAGCGTTTAAGCGCAATACAAAGCGTGAACTGAATATATGTCTCCACCAAGGAATATAGTCCCAAAAGAAGACCTGCGTTTATCAAAAAATTTAAACGACCTTGACTTCATAAGGCNAATATAGTCCCAAAAGAAGACCTGCGTTTATCAAAAAATTTAAACGACCTTGACTTCATAAGGCTGCGTAACTATAATAGTTGAAGCATCGATTTTTAAGGTGGGTGTGTCGCTTGAATATTTGAGTTTGAAAGATTAAGAGATTTTGCAAAATATCAGGAAAGCTGAAATACGGTTTTATCCTTTGAGAAATGATTGTCAGTAATGTACATGTATGAAAATTGAATATATTAGGCTCAAACATGCAAAATGGCTGGTATGGTCCTTTAAGATGCTGATATGACAGAAGCCCAGCAGAGAAAGAAAGCATCACAGAAACGAGAAAAGGTGGTTACATCCTGTTCTGTCTTCATGAAATCAGAAGTTTTGTCCTGCTGGTTGAGGAAACAGGAAGGGGGAAAATAATAATAATCACCAGCCTTAACTCTGGCTGTCTTTGCCTTTCTGTCTTGTCTCCTTGACTGACACAACCATCACGCAATCAAATACACGTGCAGACATATATGTTTTAGATGAGTACGTTTCTCTGTCATTTGTTGAATGTGTGTGTACGCTTGTGCACGTGCCTCTGCGTGTCCTACCATTGAAGGTAAGCGGTTGTGTGAGGGCTAACACCGCAATGTCCCTGCTGTTGTCATCAATGTTAGCATCTACAAAGGGAAGGTAGCTGCTGTGGTAAACGATGGTCTTCACCTCAGCTACGTTGGCGTTGACCGGTTTGTTATAGATGGAGCCCAGCAGCACACGCCAGCGAGCAACATAACGATAACGTCTAGCGTGGGGAAAGAGAGGGACAGGCGGTTATGTCTAATGATGTCATTGTCCAATGAAAAGTCATAGCTGCATGATTTGTTGTAAGAAAAAAATTGGAAAAGTCTATTAATTTCTAATGACATAAGAGCAACATCTGATGGTTTCTGTCTACATTCAGACTTGATTACTCACTCTGGGAAGCAGTGTGCTGCGGAGACAACCCAGCGGTTTGAGATGATGGATCCTCCACACTGATGAACTCCATCGTACTGCAAGCTGACCTGCCAGGGCCAGCTGCCCTGCCTGGCATCCACGCCGCCAACTATACGGTCTGCCGCAAAACTACGCCTGCCACAATCTGCAGCAGAATACAGAGGGAGAGGAGACAAGACGAATGGATGTAGTGTCAGCACAACTTACACTGTTAACCTGCTGTTGCATTTGTCCTTGTTTTGTTAGTCTACAACATTTTCGCCGCATCTTCTTTTCTGCTGTCATCCTATTGTGCTGTTATTGTTCACAAACTTCCATTTTGGCTATAGCACAGAGAGCTTGGGCTGGATCAGGCATTGATGTGTGGGCCTGAAAAGATCTTTGAGACATTGTACATGATGTTGGGAAACATAAATAAATCTGTCTCGACTTAAAGGATCATACCACCCATTTTACATGTTTGAGCCTAATATATTCAATTTTCATATACATAAGGTTACTGACAACCATTTCCCAAAAGATAAAACCATATTTCAGCTTTCCTGATATTTTGCAAAACCTCTTACTCTTTCAAAATCAAATATTCAAGCGACACACCCACCTTAAAAATCAATGTTTCGCCTGCTAATAGTTATGCAGCCTTATGAAGTTACGGCCTTTTAAATTTTTCGATAAACGCAGGTCTTCTTTTGGGACTATATTCCCTGGTGGAGACATACTTTGTATTGCACGTAAACACTAAAATTCCGTAACTTCTAAATAAAAAAACCTGAATACACATCTTTTTGGAGATGATGGATTACCTATCCCAAGAATGTTTCAAGTATCAACAAGTTGATTTTAATAGCATACCAGAATGAACTGAAACCAATGGCGGTCTGGAAAGTAGGAAAAAAAAATTTTAATTCACCATTCCAGTAGTATGCTTTGGGAAATGATGAAACATGCAAAATGGATGGTATGGTCCTTTAAACTTGACTTGCAAATCAATGACTTGAATCGGAGTTATGCAGATAACTCTGAAAATCTTTATGTTGGAACAGGCCCCACAGCCCTTTAAAAGAGATTTTTTTTTTTAGTTTACTATATAAGCGAAGCATACACAAAAGAATTCCGTTCAGGAAAATGGAAGATAGAGCAAACAAAGCAGAAGTGTATCAAAAAAATAGATTAAGGTAAGACAGAGACAAAAAAAAAAAAAAAAAAANAAAAAAAAAAAAAAAAAAAAAGGTAAAAGAAAAATAACAAAATGCCATGTGTGGAGAGGCAGAACACATCAGACAGAAAAGTTAAGAACCATTAATGACAAACAGAAGATTACAAAGGCAGCATGTGGATAAAGATCACTGGTAAGGTAGCAGAGTATAAAGTGGGCAAGTGTGTCAGAGAGAGATTGAGTGTGTATCTGTGCTCAGATCTTACCTTGGCACAACAGCGTGAGAACCTCCCTGCTCTCACAGTCGCTGAAACAAACACACACAGTCAGAAACAACCTGACAGGAAGCAAAACATTCTGACTGAATTTAAGTTACTCTTCAGTATTCCATGAGTAAAATGAGCAGAAAGACAGGCAGAAGACAGAAAGAGCAACAGAGGGGACAGTGTGACTGCTGCAGGACAGGTGCAGCAGACACAGACAGGTGTTTGTTACCATGGGAACAATGAGTCTTTGATTTTCTTGCCATAGCTGAGCTCTTCCTGTCTGACACAGAAGAACTCTCCTCCATCACCGCTGGCCTCTGGAACTGATGCCACTGAGTAATTTACCACACTGAAACACACATGCATGCACGCACACACACACACGCATGTTAGTCCTCCTGCTAGCATGTTACTGGGCTGCCTGAAAACATAAAGACACAACATTTAAATCATCACACCTGACAAAGCCCACTTCCTCACAGCTGATGCTCGCCAGCAGCTCATTGGCTGGAGAGGAACACACTTGACGCCACCGCTTCTGGGCAGAGTCAAAGACTCTGAGATGTTGGTCAGCAGAATTGACCTGGACTGCAGAGGATGAGACGGTGTTACTGCTAAAATAAGCCTGATGTGATAAAACACGCTCCTGTTTTACTGACATTGTTTGTTTGATCACTAGAATTCTGAAGACCAGTGGCGGGATATTTCAGGGTTTGATTACTAATGTTGTAATTTTGACAAAAGTGGAATAAAATTCAGGCCAATGCACTTTCCTGGCTTCATCTGAACACTGCTACCTATGTGTGCAGACATACGTAGCCGACAGTTCCACAGACAACCACATGTGGCCTGGTAGTGAATCCTGACAGAATTATCTCCATTCTGACTCTTTCACTTCTTTGAATAAATAAAATTAATAGAAACAACATCTCATTTTAGTGAAAAAAAAAAAAAAAAAAANAAAAAAAAAAGTAAATTTGCTTGTTTGACAGAAAACCTCTGAGTTTGGCCTCCTCTTATCACCCTGCCTATTTTGGCACTGCCTAAGCTATTGCTACATAAAAGCACAAGGAAAATAGCAAAATAAAAACTAAAAATAACCACAATTATGACTCTCAGGCTTGCTAAAATTTCAGCTGTGAATTTTGCAAATAAGTATTTGGACTGAAATATTTATTTCAGAGTCAACTAGATTTTTTCTTATTACTGTAACAACTTAAAAATTATTGTACAGAAGAGAAGTAATATTCACTATTATTACACGTTAATATTATTTTGAATCCATCAGCTTTTCCCATCTTACTCACCATCATACAGCCCTGTGTCTTCCTCCATTGTGCAGTATGTGACTACAGAAGGGTGAGATGAAAAAGAGTTTTAATGTCGAGAATCTACAAGTGAATAAGACCGAGAATTTATGATCATAGTCTGTTTATTAGCAACGTGTTTTAAAAACAAGTAGATGGATTTTGATTGAATTTTGTAGATTATTTGGAATTTGGTTAAAGGAGGAGTTTCATTAAATTTAGAGGCAGACAGAATAGGACGAGAATTTTTTTTTTTTTTAACTTTCTTTAACGTTGCAAGATCGGGCATTGTGTGACCTTTTGCATACAGTATTTCTCAAAAACCAAGACACCAAACTTAATGAAAAAAATCCATGTTGGTCTCTGAACAGACTAAAATATATGTTCAGGCATGGATCAGATTTATGGCGGTTCTTTACTACTGTTGCACAATAAATCTGCATGATAAATTTCCACACATCTGATTTGCAGGTAATGATGTGTGTCTGAGAGAGCGTGTGGTCCTGACCTACGGCCCAGACGGCTGCTCCGATGGCTCCCAAGGTCATCAGCATCATGCACACCCCAACCACCCGACAGGGGGTCAACACACAGGTCAGAGAGATTCCCCTGCTCCCTGCAGACACACACACACACACACACACACACACAAATTTATGAATGCGTGTACACAAAGAACCAAAACAGGCATATAAATGCATGCATACAGGTGCAAACACACAAACGCTCAAACATTTCATATTACATAGGTCAGGCTTTTGAGCAGACGATTTAAGCTAGACGATGAAATTAAAAAGGTAAACATCACAGCAGGGAAATAAAGATGTCTTTGTTGTTGCTGGCAATCTACAGATATATACGTTTCATAACCATTAATATATGACAAAAGAGTGAGAGTCAGACTGCTTGTATTTTATTTGCAATTATTTTGGACTCTTAAATTTTGCATGGAACATAAAAAAGGAGCATTTTCTGCATGCTGTCACAGTGTGCTGGAGCATAACAGCACATTTTCTGGCACAGTCTGAAAAGTACAAATGACACTGATTAGATCAATAGTTCAAAGTCGAGCATTTCTCCACTAAGCAAGAACAAACTCTTCAACTGGAATAGTCCCTCATGCTTGTGTGTAGACACATGTGCAACTGTGTGTAGTTCAGTGCGACACTGTTGGCCCCTGTTATCCTCTAGTCTGAACGGAGTTTGTCAACTCGACCCACAGATTGGAGTTAACTGATTAACAGACTTAGTTAAAACCATGGAATATCATTTTTTAAAACCATGGAATATCATTTTTTAAAGAAAGACATCAATTAATAAATCCATTTCATTTTTCTAATGTTTCATTGTCCTCTTTCTATTTTCTCTATTTTTTCAGATTACCTGAGAGAGGAGAGGAGAGGAGAGGAGAGGAGAGGAGAGGAGACATGCATCCTCTGCTGAAGGAACAGTTTTAAGCAACTCTTTTTTCATTCTATGCTGACAGCAGAAAACAAGTTTCTCTCTCACAAATACAGGAAAATCATTTTTAGACTAAACATTTGTAATCTCCTGCAATCTGATACGTTCCCAGTTTATTCTGTTACAACCTTGCAGTCACTTTAGGAGTCAGCTCCCTTAATTTATAGCCATACCAACAGAACAGCCCAAATATTCTCCTTTGTTATCCATTAAGAGACCTTTCTACCATGCCAGAATTATCAATACATTAATAAATGTTTAATTCATAATTGTCTTTTATTCATTTTAAATTTTACTCCCAGGGATTTTGAATAATTGCAGCAATGTTAGCTCACATTAATTTGCTATCGAGCAGAGTGCACATAAAAAGATTTCTCCTTTCTATGTGACTTGTCAGTAAGCCAGGCACTTTTACTAGCACTGAAGAACAGGTTATTTAATTTCCCACAAACCACCATTTTTACACAAAGAAGTGATCATCGTCATCATCATCATCATCATCTAATCTCAAGTAGCAATGCACACAAAAGCAGGAGGCAGGGGTTAACACTTTTGACGCAGACAGGTTCAGCGAGGTTACAAAGCAATAAATCATGAATACATGCTGGCTTGCTGATGTGTGTTATATCATGCTGTGTGTTGTTTTAATGAGAGAGACTCATGTAAGAACAATGTGTAAGTGTCATTTAAACTGTCAGAGAAGAAAAACAATCATTTAAAGACGATCTCACGTCCCCAGCAACACATTAATGGCTGAATCTGGGTGGCAACCAGCTGAAGAGAAAAATCCAGGATACATGCTGGAAGAGATCATGTCTGTGTTAAAAAGTGCCAAATCTCAACAGTTATGTAATATGATATGTTCCCTGTTGAATCAGAGAAAACATTCTCCGTGCCTTGTTTCCTTCCTGCCTCCGTCTCTCTTCACCTTTTTCCCTCCACTCTCACCTTTCTCACTGTCTAGGGAGAGACATCAGTGCCAGCTGAGATGGAACTGTAGAAAGGTGTGAAAATGCAGCTTGAAAATGAATGGGACAAAGTGGATTAATGCTGCACCTCCATTAGCCTCTGGGTGTTACATAAAATGAAAGGCCTCGACATCCAGTAATGTATACTGCTACTATAACTACTATAACTCAAATACACCTGAAATACACCTGCATGTACACACACACATTTAAATACATAAATATCCGCATCCTCTTGAGATTTAAAAAAAAAAAAAAAAAAAATTGTCAAATCCATCAGGCACAGGGAGGGCAGCTTACAAGCCATCCAGCACTTCTACACCTCCACCTCTCCCCAGCTAACTCCACCTCAGCACCAATGGCTTCCTCCTTTCTCCCTTGTCTATTAACTGCTCTCCTCTTAAAACATCCCACCTTTCCTGTCCACTATCCTTACCCATCTCCCTCACCCCTCTTCCCTTTCCGTACCTGTCCTCTCCCCTCCCTTCCTCAGGCTTCCCCTCTAAAAGTCAACTCAGCATATTAATGGTGTTATTGTTCCACGGGTTGCTGAATTGTGGTTAAAAATGAGGACCAAGGGTCAGAGAGAGAGAGAGAGAGAGAGACAAAACAAATAACGCCAGGAAAAATGGACAAAGTGAGAAATGAAAATCAAAGAACATGGTGATTTTGGATAATAGAAACTGGCCAGACAATAGATATATTATCAGAGGGACATTCCAGGCTGCTGCTCATTCTTTCAGATTCCGGTTTCAAGAAAATACCCCAATGTTTCCTCCATCCACCTCAACACACCCACACTGCTGCTCCCCACCTCCTCTCTTCTTTCCTCCACTCTTCTCCCGTCATCACAGGATTCAGAGAACAAGTGTGCTATTGTCCCGATTTCTACCTGAGACCACCTTCTGGAATGAGCGTGGTAATGCTAACAGGAATGCTGCAGCTGGTATAGAGGAGTGTATGCTTAGTTTTGTGTTGTAAATATATTGCAGAAAAATTTAATTATGTGTTGTACATTTTTAACTTTAAAAAAAAAAAAAAAAAAANAAAAAAAAAAAAAAAAAAAAGCAGCAGGCCACCAGAACATTAATATGTGATTCTTGAGTTTGTTGCTGTGGTAATAATTACCACCACATTAAACAAGACTGGTAGAGCAAAAAAAATATCATTACTTCAATTACTCATCACAGATGCACTGTACATTTACACTACAGGCCAGAAGTTTGAGGCCACCCCCAGATTAAAAAAAAAAAAAAAAAAANACAAAAAATATATAAAATAAATGTAACTAATTAGTTTTCAAGAAGAATTTGTCAACAAGAGCACATTATGTAGCCACTATGGCTTAAGAAATGATTTTTAATGAAGGCATGCCCAGTCTGTATCAGTCTGTACCAGTTGTATTCCAACTCCCTTGCTTATGTATTTTAACATTCTATTCAATAGCCTGCTGTCTGCCTTCTCCCAGATCATTTTGGGATTCACTTGCTGCACAGTCTGCTCATGCTATTGCAATGCATGTAAAACATGGGGGGGNCAGTAATGCTGTGGGGGTTTTGGGGAAGGGAGATCTGGAGACTTGGTCCAAGTTAAAGGAATTACAAAGGAAGAGAATTATCAATCCATCCTTCAAAGACTCGCGATTCCATAAGTTTACGAATTATTGGTCAAAATTTCATTCTTCAACAGGACAACGATCCAAAATATTCACCAAAATTATGTCAAAATGAATCCCATTTATTTTATGTATTTTTGTCATTTCCTGTGCAATAAATTATAAAAAACTAACTGTATTGATGAAGTTTTTTTTTTTTTTAAATCTGGGGTTAGCCTCAAACATCTAGCCTGTAGTGTAACTTCTCTTTATTTCTGCTCTCATCCCTGAGTGACATAACAGCCAGAACCATCTGACTGTGTGATCATTTCACACACAGCAGTTATTTCTCTGTCTTTTACAGACTCTTGGTAATATATTCCTGTAAGAGAGTTTATACGTATCAGGTTTGTTAAGTGTTCTCTGTTATTTTACTTTTATTTTATCTCAGCCACTTCTAATTTCTCACTCTCTCAATGATGCATTGATCCCAAAACCATCAGAGTGACTCTATGCATTTAATATTCCAGAGATGGATCTTTATGGATTTGTAAATGGACATTTGACCCTGTGACCTTTCACAGTTAAAAACAATGAAAGCAACTATGTGCTGAAAGTGGAACATTTAATTGTAAACTTCAGGAGTAAATGTATCTGAATAAACATGAATTACACAACTCTGGGTTTGACTTTAGTCTTTTAGATATTTAACAGTTTATTATGCACACATGAGTGAGCTGAACAAACTACCAAACACTTTAATGAAATCACTACAGCCTAGCCTAAAAGTAGGATTTAATGCAGGGCTGTTGTATTAGATTCCATATTATTGAACAGATGTACTAAAACTAGTAACTTTGTATATCATGTATCTTTCCAATGTTCATCTTTCTATCTAAATAAACATATCAATACTGTAAATAAAATAAATAACAAACCAAAGCCCTAAAAGTATATTTCAGTTGTGTGAATTAGACCAAACAAGCTAGAGCTTCTACAAGTGAATAAGGTTGTAAGTTTCAGGTTCTTTTCAGTCAAAGACTGCTATATCTTTTACCTTTCAAAGAACCTTTCCAGAGGCTTATAGCAGCACAAAGGTGGTACCGTTTGGGAAACTTTGCATGTTAAAGTCAAGGCACATGGTCCTTAAGGTTGATGACTTTTGGTTCTCTGAGCTGCTCCACACCTCACTGCAGACTCAGCATTTGTTCCGCTTTGTTGTCCTAGAGGCACTGGCTTTTGGACTGAGGAGGGATTATTAAACTACTGTCAAATCAGCAGGATTGTCTGGTGTAATTAAAAACACCCTTGATATGCATTATCATTTACCTCAATCAAAAAAAAATAGAGAATGAAAGAAAGAAAATAACACACACAAAAAAAAAAAAAAATCTATCTTTGATTCTTAATATCTACGTTTAATGGGTTACATAGGACAACCTGTCCGGGAAAAGGTTTTCAAAATGAATTCTAAGGATGATCCACTTGCTGAATAGACTGAATTGAAAGTGAATTGAACCTTCATGTGATCAGAGCACAATAAATCCCAGTTAAAAGTGCAGGAGGAGAATGAGCTGACATTGAATGTAGAGGAGATAACCTGCTGATAATGACTGATTAACAGAATGCTGCCAGTCTGCCTGAATAGACTAAGTGCTTGTCTCTGTGTGTGGCAGTGGATTTCTCTTTGCTTGCTGTTTTTCTTAAACACACACAGACGCAGACACAAACACAGATGCAGAAACAGCACGAGTGTCACTATGACTCAAAATTGTAGCTGGTTGTCATGGAAAAGTTAAAATAAAGACAAACATACTGTACAGTGTATCATACAAAGTATCCTATGTGATGGGTGGTGTGTTTTTTTTTTACTTGCTCAGACATGCAGCGTTTGTAAGATGTCATGATTCATGTAACCACAGCTCTTCTGTTAAACATCCCATCTAATCTTACCACACTAAAGTACACAAACCACACAACAACATGCAATTCTTGCCACTTTTCGGTTCGGTTGTTACATTTTCTGTTCCTCTTATAATCGCAGATGCCAAAGTCAGCTCGTGAGCCGTTGTGTCTGGACACACTCTCTTCAATCAGGTACGACAGCAGCTGTGACTGAACTTGTGTTGTGGCACAGACTTTAAGCTGCACCACAAGGACTGAGACAACTCCTTTATGCAGACAATGCCGATGAGAAGACTAAAACTGGATCCTTAAATAACATTGATTTCTAATTGAAGACTATTTCAGAGACTACAGGCTTCATTGTCTCTTCACAAGTGTCCAAAAATGTAAGGTAAGCTCTAATACAGCCTTTTCTGAATATATGCTGTCCTTGTGAGTACATTCCAAAGAGGTGATATACTTCTAAAATATTTATTTATAATAAAAAAAATTAAAATATTAATTGCCAAAAATGTCAAGGAGTTTGTAAGTTGTCATCATAATGCTGTAGAGTCATACTGGCTCAAATAGCATTGAATACAGTCAGTAATCTTATCTTTCCTTCCATAACATTATATAACATGCAGTTAACTCATTAGGGATCATAAAGCTGTAAAATATTTGGCCAACACTTTGTGCAAACCAACACCGTGTGACAGCTAAGGTCACATCAAACATATAAAACAGGAAGACACAAGAGGATATGCTAGTTTTCTTTAACATACAGAGTTTCACGGATGGTGATGTGATGTATTGGTGTAAATATAATGGGAAGCAATGGATTGTAATATTTATGGAGGAGTGACATTCAAATACACTCCTCATGGTGATGATAAATTTAAGCGAAAATTAAAAGAAAAAATCATCTTCTTTTACCTGAGTTTCCTGAGTTTCAGCTAAACAAGCCATGTTGGCAGGTATATAAGCATCGCTGTATACTTGATCCTAAATATCAACATCACTATCTGGGTTGAGATTTTCTCTTATTGAATGAAAGATATATCAAAGAATTAATCATTCCAAACCATCTATGTCTGTTTTCCAATCTGACAGCCAAACCTCAACATTAAACCCCGTGTCCAGTCAGCTTGAACAAACCTGTTAATGGTTAACAGGTGAGTCGACTGATGTCTGGTCCCAAATACAGAAAACAGGAATGGACTGCAACATGAGCAGTGCAGTGTCTGACCTTCTGCGTGCGTGCGTGCGTGCGTGCGTGCGTGCGTGTGTGTCAGAATGCTTGAGAATGAAAACTAAGAAAGGAGTGTACAGTATGTTGACTCACCCATCTTCCCCTCTGTCATAACCTTCTCAGCATACATTGAGAAAGCAGAAGTGGACAAAAGTCTCTCTCTCTTTCTTTCCTTCCTTCCTTGCTCCCTCTCGTCTTGCTTTGGTCTCACCTCAGACCAGGTGTTCTCAGCCCTCTGCAGTCCCTTTTACCTGGTCAAATGAAAATGAAATCTTTAAGGGCCATCATCTACATAGTACTGGAGGGTACTAGTTAGAGGATGCAGGGTTCTATCCATGGATACGTAAAGATGCATATTCCATATGTAGTTCTAATGACTGAAACAAACAAGACTGGGGTAAACAAAAACAGCAGGACAGAAGGACGGAGTTGCCTCTTTTACCAAAAACATTTGAGTGAGATATGACATTGGCTACTTTCATTGAGATTTTTTTTTTTTTTTTTTTTTTTNTAAAAAAAAAAAAAAAACCTAATTAATCGCAGTTTTCTGATTATTCTTGTTATTCTGATTATTTCTGATTATTCATTTCCAACAAAAATACTACTTGACCAAGTACAACATACAATCTGAATTTCAATGCCTTCAAAAAAGCCTCGATAAACAGAAGATGAATTGATTTATTTTATCTTAAAGGACTACATTTAATTTTTTATTTGGTAATGGATTTATTTTACTTATTTTCATGATATATTGTCTTTTGGGTAAGCTAACATTTTTTATTGAGTTCAGAGAATAAACTACCTTGGTTGAGATCTTAAAAGATGTTTGCATGTTATTCATAGCTTCAGCCACAAGGTTATGTTCTTATAAGGACAATCGTCTTATTCTGAAAATATGACTTTGTTCAAGGGGAAGTTCATCTTATTCTGAAAAGACTGAATCCTGNTTCTGAAAATATGACTTTGTTCAAGGGGAAGTTCATCTTATTCTGAAAAGACTGAATCCTGTTTATGAGGACTGACGACTAAGGTTGGCTTTAATGTTTTACCCGCAGCACGGAGAGAAACGCAGTAAAGCTAAAGTAAGGCTAAAAGGCTGTGAAGTTATTTTTGTTGTTTATATGTTTTTAATTAATAAAGCCACACCACAGTTAAAACTATCTTTTTCCTTTTCCATAATTAGCGTGAGCATAGAACGTTAGCCACAGAAAGTGGAAAAACAAAAAGATTAGCATAGCCTCCGGAAGTGAAAAAGCGGATGCGTTAATAGCGTTAATTTTTTAAAAGTGTTAAACAGTCCACATTAATCGCAAAAATTAACGCTTTAATTTTCCCAGCCCTACTGTCAACGGAATTTTAGTCTTTGAAACTGACTTTCTTAAATTCTTTTCACTTTGATACACATCTGTACATTTTTGTGCTCAACACTGCACAAATTTGAGCCATACAAAAAAAAAAAAAAAAAANAAAAAAAAAAAAAAAAAAAGATATTGTTTCTGCTGTTCCAGATGTGCTGTTTGTCACTGGTAGAATGTCTAAATTTAGGTGATATAGTAGGTCATAAATCTGATTCATCTTTCCTTCAGTGGTATTCACATATTCTCAGTGGGTAACAACTAAACATAGCATTATAGTGGGTGACATGGAAAAATAACAATCACAAAAGTAATCCTCCCTACACCCATTTCTATCTGTTTTATGTAATTTTTTTGTAAGGTGTAAATGTGTATAAATATGCTGTTGATCATCTCTGAAAGTTTGAATTTTAACATTCCGGCAAAAGACTGCACATAATAATTAGACAATGTACTATTCCTAGCACATTTACATTTTAATTCTGACTAATGTGCATAGTTTCTATTACATAAAATAATTGTAACTGAGAAATGAGGCCTTTAAGGCCTCAGTAATTCTTTATACATTATACTGCCCTGCTGGGTTTTAATATTAGTGTTTGGTTTTGTCTTCTCATGTCACTGTCACTTCCATTAACCATCAACAAAGGTTAAACCAGTCAGTTTTTCATTGCAGACAGCACGACTGAGACATCAGGACGAAGTTTCTGTGAAACCTGAAAATCACTGAGGCATTCAATGTTCTATTTAGCACAGCAAAATTCAAACACCATAATTAAAAGTTTGAGTGTTATAGACAGATAGATAGATAGATAGATAGATAGATAGATAGATAGATAGATAGATAGATATTTTCTTCTTTTTTTTTAAAAATAATTTCAGTGATTATAATACAGTTTAAAAACATATTTGGGTATATGCTGTTGACTCCAAAGAGTTTAGAACTGAGATATTTAACGGAATAAACAGATCAAACAGCACTAAAATACGATAAGATAAATGATAAGGTAATTGTTAAAATATTAAATAAATAAATAAAGCAATTAGCTTGCGTTTATTTAGCTGAAAATGTGAATTTTTACTTGCTAGGCTCTTCCACGTATAATGCTCGATTTTTTTTTTTTTTTTTTTTTCTATTTGGACATTTGATGAAAATTACCGAAGCCCCTTTTCAGATTGAGCGTTAAAACAAATGACGGTGGCATTTTAGGGCAAAATCAAACCTTTCACAACGACTCACCTGTTTTCTTGTGGCAGGTGGAGTCCACGCCTTCACTTTTAGTTTAAAAAAATGTACATTAAAANAAAAAAAAAAAAAAAAAAAAAGGGAGTTAAAATAATTATGTTGGCTTTTTCCTCGACTACATACGTAACGCTGTTTAAACACTACCACAGGTAAATCCTGTTTCAGTAAATCCCTTTTTGTTCTCTTCACAGTTTACTGACCCCAAATTAGAGGAAAAAAACCGTAACGTTTTCTAGCGACCAAAAACTTTTCGGTCAACCAAAACCACCGCAGTCCGTTTTTAAAAGAAAAGAAAGAAACATTTGTAGAACAAACGAAGTGAGACAAAGTCAGAGAAAGTTTGTCGGTGCTTTGTGGTGCGTTCAGGGTTCGTCCTCTGAGCGGTCAGCTGCACACAAGACGGACACTGACGTCAAATGTAACGTTTGAGAATGGACACACAATGGGACAAACCATGCACTACCTGGCAGGGACTGAGTGGAAACACTTAAAACAACGGTGATGCTTTCAGGAACACAAGAGTGCAACTGAGTCAACACACAAACACTTAAGTTCCCTTTGCTGCACATGAAATTACAATTATCATGCACACACACTTACAACACAAAGGAAGAAAACAAAGGGGAAGTTGGACTGATGAATGTATTACATTTTGTTCCAAAGAATACACACAGACTGGTGGACAAGCTGTTGCAGTGCAGGAAAGAAAAGGTGGACCCAAAGGAGAAAGTGGGAGAACTGTGAAGAAAACAACAGGCCTGAAGAAACAAACAGAAAAACAACTGTTGAAAGGATGGGTAAAGGATCAGCACAGATCTGGCTGCTACTAACACTATCTCTGAAAGGTAAGACCCTGAACACCTCTATGAAATCCACAGAGAGGCCTCTAGCATTCTTTACATCAGCTGGCCCAAAACCATAAATCACAACTTCAACACAGATGAAATAAGACTAACTTAAAGTGACAGATGAATATGTGGCTCAGAAAGCTGACCCGCTGCTACTAAAAAGGAATTCACTCGCTTATTTATCCTACATCCAATTTAATGAATCTTGAAGAACATCACCAAATTAGTTGATATAATCAGTTCATATACGTTTGCAAACAGTTGAGACCTCTTTTATATGCTGTTCAGTTCAGCTATTATGGAATTATGGAGTTTTTCTTAATGTCATATCAAAGAACAAAATAGAAAAATCCCATCCTTTTTTAACTTGCCCTGTCCTTCAGGTATTCTTGCTGGTAATTGGTCAGTTCAACTCCCCTCCAGTCCCATCTGTGCTGTGATTGGTTCATCTGTGGTTCTTCCTTGTTCCTATGACTACCCACAGAGCTCTAGAAAAACCAGTGGAGCAGGGCAGCTCATTACTAAGGTAATTCAATAAAGAGAGCATTGTCAGCCGTTGTAGATATTCTCCGTAAGGGGTAAAATCTTTGCTCGAAAACTTGACATTTCCTTATTTTCTGGTTAACGCAATCTGACTTCTCTTTCCTCTGTTAGGCCACTGCTGGGATTGAAGATGGAGGAGGTGAGGAGGAGCAGCAGTATAAAGTTTTGTCTGAGGTGTGGTGTCGTGATGAGAGCCGCTGTATAACACCAAGGTAGCATTAAACACACACAAAAACAAAAATAAAGACCAGATCTAGTTCATTAAATAATTTTGGCAAAGAACTCTTTGCTTAGAGTTTAAACAATCATCAAATATAGCAAATTAAGTCAATCTTTCTGTCTGTCTCAGATATGTATTCCACAGCGCTGGTATCTTCCCAGATACATCCTTCCAGAATAGGGTGGAGTATCTGGGAAAACCTGGAACAAAGAACTGTTCTCTTCGGATTTCTGAGCTGAAGCAGTCAGACAGTGGAACCTACGTATTCTACCTCATCACCAACCACACCACACAGAAAATGCCAGGACAGAATGGCATACAGCTCCTGGTGGCAGGTGAGAATATTACCATTAATGCTACTGATGTTCTGTCTACCCTCATTGTCATACATGACTCGACAACATCTTTAATTTCTGCAGAACCATTTAAATGTCAGATTTCCCTCTGATTTTCTTTAAAGTACTAACAAAGAGTATGTGAATACTAAGACATGGGTCAGTGTTTCTTTCACTTACACACATACAGCAGCTACATCTTGTTCATTTTAAGACATTTTATGAGACTTGGCAAGTACCGAAGTCACTTTGAATGCTCAAAGGCCAATAATACTGTATATTATTGATTTTATTGATCATTATGTGTCTTCCTTATTGTTTCTACATGCCTTAGAGGTCATGTCGTATGTTGCACGAAGAGCCACTTCCTCCAGAAACTGTTTGACACCAGTTAGTCTTTTTCACAAGTAGAACTGAAACTGACCTCTGACTAAATATAAATACTGTATGAATTTGACATAATAATCAGTTTTATGATGTTTCTTTCAGTTTTCCTACCAAATTGTTTTTCTCAGCCAGCTCACTAGCAGCTAGACATGCAAAGACATATCTTATATGCCAGTGTTGAACTGAGGCAATTGAGGGGGCATTTAGACCTATTTAAGGTATTAGAGCCTGTTGAAATGATTAACATTCTGTCAAAACAGTTGGCTATGATTCAATAAGTAACAGAAAAGTGCAGCGCATGCAGTACAGACAGGTAATCTAGTTCTTAAATATTTTTGGAAGTCTCA
Source organism: Lucifuga dentata (assembly GCA_014773175.1). Taxonomy (NCBI): domain Eukaryota; kingdom Metazoa; phylum Chordata; class Actinopteri; order Ophidiiformes; family Bythitidae; genus Lucifuga; species Lucifuga dentata. The sequence continues at coordinate 13,095 of VXCM01002227.1, read as the reverse complement.
CTTTGTTTGCTTCGGGTAACTAGAAGCTGGATTTGAAGTGGTGATGTCATTTCATCAGGATCTTTGGTAATTATTGAGAAATGTCTGTGGGAGGTTACACTCATGTTGTTCTCTTGTTTTCATTCTTTGTGACTCACAGTATCTTAATAAGTCCTGGTGAAGCCAATAATGCAACCAAAATTATGTAGAATAGAATAGAATATAACAGCATAAAATAGAATAGCAGGTTTACAGCTTTTAGCCAATTCAAATGGCATTCAAGTCAAGTCAGTTTATTTGTATAGTCCCATATCGAATACAATGTCTCAGAGGGCTTTACAGGCCCACATCCATGGTTTCTGACCAAGTCCAGGCTTTCTATGAAGACAAGGCAGAAGTCCATAAAGTGTCTTATAACGTAAGGGGAAAAAATTGAAGAAACCTCAAAAGAGGCAATTCAAAGAGAGATTCCAGCTCCTCAAACAGCCAAGTGTGCAATAGGAGCTGTAGATAGACAAATTACAAAGACACAAAAACAATGAAACATTACAGGAAGACATAAAACAGAAATTAAGCCATATGAAATCACAGTCATGATGATTCAGTCATGATATTCCTCAGGATATATTTTTTTAAAGAATTCTTAATTCATTAAGTAATAAAGAAGCATAGTCATTTGCTATCAACAGGACTTCAACAAGACTTTAGTCCAGTTAATTTGTCTTACTGACAAATGAAAGGGCCAAACAGTATGATTGTCAGAGAGCAAGAAATTATTTAGAACCATTATTGCCAGATTGAATATTTTTACAGAACTACCACCTTACAGTGTGCTTGTCAGACATGTCAACATCAACTCGGAATATGCTAATATGCTATTTATTGTATTTCATACCTGGTATCATAAATTTGCTAGTTGGTGAAACTATGCACGCACAGCCATGTGTCATTAGTGTAGCCCACTTGGCTTGAAACTGCAGAAAGCAAGTTCCTGAAATACATCCAAGAATGGACTGATTTACTTAAATAGCAAGTTTAGCTCACTTGAATGTAACGTGACTCTCAGTGTATATAAATTTGGATGAACAGGAAATATTCCAGCCTTGCACTGCTGTGAACTACACTGTAAAATTGGTTATATATTAAAGGGAGAATCAAAAATGCATATCTGGGCATCTTCGTTGAAATGAAGTTTCTTTCTTCATAATCCTTGTATCCTCCAGACTCCTCCAGTGCTGTTGCAGTATCAAAGAGTCCTTCCAGTGACATCACAGAGGGCATGTCCTTAAGTCTGGCCTGCTGCAGCCCTGCGGCCAGTCCACACGCCAGTCCACACACCCATCTCAGATGGTTCAAGAAAACTAGTGTCACTTCAAGGCACCATGCTTTGTGGAACATGGACGAAGTCACGTCTGAGAACTCGGGGAGCTACTACTGTCAGATCCAGACTAGAGATAAAGTGCAGAACTCAGAACTGCTGAACATTGATGTACAGTGTAAGTGAAGGTTAAAACCATTTTGAATTTACTGATCAAACTGCCATTTTGTTCCATCATCCATGTAACTTTAGAAGAAATACAGAATAAAAGTAACTGCGATACAGACGGAGCATTTACTCTAATATGCTTCTGATTTTCTCCTTCCTGTCTAGACCCACCTCAAAACACATCTATCTCAGTCGTACCGGCTGGAGACCGGCCAGAAGAACTTACTGTGACTCTGACCTGCAGCAGTGACGCCAACCCGGCTGTACAGACATACACTTGGTACCAGGGTTCAGCATGTCCCACTACACCAGAGAATGGCTTTCATCAAGGAAGAGAATTCCTCTTTACGCCCACAGGGAAAGGCCAGACACTCAGCACTGATGCACATGGGCAGTTCTGCTGTGTAGCAAGCAACAAACATGGATCACAGATGTGCACAGTGACACTCAGCGCTTCCTCAGGTGCATGAAGAAATTTATATTGCAGTTTTCAGTGACATACGTTTGCAACAGAGTCCTGCAGGAAAGGAAGTCAAGTTATGAATATCCTGAGTATGTCATTGGTTAAAAAAAAAAAAAAGTATAGCCTACCAGTACTTTATATGTATCCACTGAAATTAAAGTAATAGCTTACATGAGGGAAATAATTCATATTGATGTATCCATTCCTATGTGCATACTGTATTGCTTGATAATTTGGGTTCTTATCATTCTGTCTTCTGCAGCCTCTACAGGAAAGAGAATGCTGATTGTTGTTGGACTGAGCGTCGCTGCCTTAGTGGCTCTCATAGCCTTGGTGGCTTTTATCATGATGAGGTGAGTTCTTTAGTTGGTTTACATCCAGTCAATGTTTGTACAGACATTTAAGATTTGACAAAACTTTCTTTAGCCTGTTCTGTGTTTCATCATGATGAACATTTGATTTTGAAAGATTAGGGGAATTCTGCAAGTAACATGAAAAATAAATCAGTTTTATGTTTTGGAAAATGGTTGGCAGTAGCGTAAGGTACTCAGGTAGTATTTATTAGGCTAAAACATGCTAAATCACCAGTATGGTCCTTTAGAAACACAAGGCTGCAGAATCTTTGTATTTAAAAGATGCAGAGATAATGCTGTCATGCTGTGTCTATGTGGCTACAAAGATGTTGTGTGTCCATCTGACATCAAACCTGAGAGTCAGTACGTTGACTGGAATATTTTTCATGAATAAACTGATTAAATTTTAAGAAAAAACAAACATACACGATAGAGTAAATGTTTTGTAAGTGTTTTATGATGAGTTATTTTTTTCTGTCCTTTCAGGAGACAGAAGCCATCAAGTCACCAGTCCTACGTTTTAAGTGAGACAAGCGATACAGCACCTTAAAGACGCAGCAAGACCACGGCTCATTCTGTGCATCAGATCCAAAATGCCTCACAGCCATCAGAAACACAAGATACTTTTTTATTAAAAACCTCAAGAGAGAGTGACTGAGCAACCTTGATCTTTTTTCAGCAAAATATGGTTTAATATTTCATTTATATTTAAAGTTTTTCAACAATAACTCTTACACCTCTTGTTGCTCAGTAAAGCTCAAGACTCCAAGACTGAAACTAGCAGGAATACACTCACACACACTTTTTTTAAACTCTCCAGAATGTACAGCCTGCAGCTCATATGACAGACATTTCATCCATATGACCAGAGGTGTAATGCCGTACACTGAAACATTTAATCCCTGGATTTAACTGGAACAAGCATGGATGGACTGAGTGGGTCTGGCCTTTATCAGAATGAAATGCTGTTGAAATATCTCAAATCCACAAATTTAGCCTTGGGATGATAAGCTAAATACCTCTGCCAATAAAAACTGCACACACAATGAAAATAGACTGGAAATCGTCTGGTATAACTTCTCACAAAACTAGTGTTTTTCTTTTCTTGTCTTTTTCTTTTTACGGAAGATAGACACACTTCTGTCCTCTAACATCCCACTTCTTGGACAAGGTCAGAGTCTTAGATTGTGGCCAAGTACATTTGAAATGGTCAACACGATCGATGGGAAACTTGACGTAGTAACATTAATATTCCCTTGTGCTGTGTGTACTGTTTTATACCTCTTTAAGCTATCTCTGTTTTTGGTTTGGGCTGGGAGGGTGGAGAGTATTGGGTTGTTCTTGTTCTTCTGTGTTGTTTTTGACATGGTTTTGCATGTTCATTATTTTGTTTTTTCTCATGTTTAGGTCAACAGATGCTCTGTTTTATTCTGCCATTTTGACATGAAATAAAACATAGAAAACCTTGGCTTCAGAGGTCATATATTAAAAGTACAGATACTGGATTTTATATAGCATGTGAATTGAATACTATATATGAGCAACTTCCAGAAAGAGAAATATGAGGAAACTAATGGGAGGCGTGTTAGTGATCACATGTATGTGGTTATGTGTGATAAGGCATAAACAGCTACTGAGCAGAGCCTGAGGAGGATAAAAACCAAGAGGGCAGTGACTCCAACACCAGGATATCCAGTACAAAAATGCACTCTGATAGCAATTAAAGTGAGAATTGCTGTGTAAAAAACTGAAAAATCTGATTGAATTTTTAACCTATAAACTTTGTCTGTGGTGTTTCCTTTTGCTATAATGACAAATGTTAACATGAAATATACAAATGGCATCCTATAAACAAAAGAGAATTGGGTTAAAGTGAATAATATGAGTTGGTAGACGATGCTTAGCAGAGCTTGATGTACCTGTGTATTTTAAACTCAAGGTGGTCTCATAATGCAGTTTGATCATTGTGACAGATCAGAGTGTTTTGAATCTTTTCTGAGTCTTTACTGAGGAGTATGTAATATGACTCGTGAATGAAAAAGCAACATGGTTTTTATGATGCTGTCATGATCCTAATACTTCACTTGAGCGTCTTCATCAGTCATGAGAAGGATGTTGCATTTACACAGACAGGAGGCAGAAACTGGTGAAAAGTTTTCAGTTTTTAATTCTGATATTTTCATAATCGTGGCTGCACTCCTGAAACAAGAGCAAGAAAATATTAATCATAACGTGAGAAACTGCTGTCAATTTATTTCATAAGAACTGGAGTCTGCTCACCTCTTTCTCTGCATCAGGAGTACATCTACGCTTCCTTTCAAAACAACATCAGAGCAGTTGTAAGTAGGACTGAACTCTTCAGCATTTAATAAAATTTATTATTAAGAAATAATGTATGTGTGGCTGAAAATATCATGAGGTATGCAAGTTTGCCACACTTACCAAAACCAGACCAGAACCAGGGAGAGCACCAGCACCACAATGACTTTAGCTCCAATACCAATGCAAAGCATCAAACGGTCAGCTATAGAATAGACAGAGAAAAAACATGGAAATAAGTACTCATTACATTATCACAAATTCTTTGTTTATTAAAGTTTATGGAAGATCAAAATAGCTTTTTTTGTTTGTTTGTTTGTTTGAAGTCATTGCATTTTTTAAAAACTCTACGCTGTACCCCAGTCTGACTAGTTTGCAGCATTTGAACTGACTCCCCAACTAGAGAAAGCTCTACTTAGCAGATTTACCTTGTGTAAGATGGCTGGACTAATCAGCCAATCAGAGGCAAGTGTGGTAAGGACTTTGCAAAACACCACAAGGAACATTACTCGTATCCTTGGATAATATTTATAGAAAATGAAGAGATCACAACTTTAGAAGGCATCACCTTCCCATAGCTTCACCTCCAGTTCCAGCAGCAGCTCAGTGGAATTGTTCTCCCCCAGAGGGTTGCTGGCTTGGCAGAGGNACCTCCAGTTCCAGCAGCAGCTCAGTGGAATTGTTCTCCCCCAGAGGGTTGCTGGCTTGGCAGAGGTAGAGTCCACTGTGGGACGCCTCCACAGAGGACAGAGATAGAACTGATCCTGAGCCCACAGGCTGCAGGGATCTGGAACTGGGAGCAGCAGACCTCCAGTACCAGGTGTAGCTNCCTGAGCCCACAGGCTGCAGGGATCTGGAACTGGGAGCAGCAGACCTCCAGTACCAGGTGTAGCTGTTTGCTGCTGGGTTAGCAGCACTGCTGCATGTCAGGTTCACACTGCTGCTCTCTGACAGGCGGCCAACACGACTCACCTCAACCGACACGTTCACGGGAGGATCTGTGTGAAAAATAAAAGATCAGATTCCAAAGTTAATTCTTGAATAAGTCTAATTAATGCCAGTAATGCTTTGTAATTATTGTGATTTTTTTTTTTTTAATGAATCCCTCCCTTCAAGAAAAAATAATTACAAGCAGATTAGTAGAGAAGAAATACTTTTATTGTATCTGCAACACACTTCATTCATTTCATTTTTAAAGCCTCCATCTATATACTTACACTGAACATCCAGAGCCACGGGGTCTGATCGCATCAACTCCTGTCCTTCAACAGCACATGAATATTTCCCAGCATCCTCTATCCTGGCCTGGAATTCTGCTTTGGCTGCTGGTTGTCCATCTTTGAACCAAACCATGCCGTTTAGTTGGCAGGATGTGCCACATGTAAGAGTTACACTTTCTCCTGCTTTCACACTGTCAGGATGCACTCTGGCTTTCAGCTCTGCATATATATCAATGAAAGAAAAAGAGATCATGATATTCAGAAACTGGATATCTTAATGTTGGATGAATCAATGAATGGTGAATTGATGAATGCTACCTGATACAGACAGATACACAGATCTTTTACTGTGCCGTCCGTAGGTTTGTGTATCAAACCTGAAGTAGTAATATCCATTGTCATTGTCTTGTAGGCCATAAATTGCCAGACTGCAGTTGTGTTGTTGATCGCCAAGATATTCAACACGACCCTCATATGAAGAAAGAGTTGACAGGAGAGTACGTTGCCATATGCCATGTTGGATTTCTCCTTTGAACCATGCAGTGCTTTTAACAGTTTCCCCGACTGGATAGTCGTATGAGCACCTGAACTCCACCGATGATCCCTTCAAAGCACAAGGATTTGGATTTTCAAAGGTCACTGACCAATCAGCACTCTCCACTCCTGCAGACAGATTGGTCCAGGTTATCTTCTCCAGTACAGTGAAAACTGTTTATGATGTAGATAAAGCTACAATTTGTGCAAAACATGCACTGTAAATAAATTAACACATTGACATTGAAGTTAAAATTGAAGATTTACCATTAAATTTCCAGATTTTCTTACCTCTCTTCGTGATCAGAATCGCCAGAATTAGGATCATCTTCATCGCATTAACACAAAGCACTCATCACCCTCGAGCAGCAGAAACCTACTGGAATGGAAAACAGAAATGTGGAACTTATGGGTGAGATTTCATCATCTGTTTCCTCCATCTGTCAAGCACTAATTTGCATTTCTTTCACACGTGCATTTTATGTACTCCTGCTACAACTTCACACACACAGCTCTATTTTCTCTTGTCCTGTGTACAAAACCATTGACTCAAAAAGGCAAATGATGCTCGCTAATCAGTCAGACATGGATCTTCAAAATAGCTTTGACACCATCTCAGTTTAATCTAGTTCTTGCAGACAAATTTATAGAATCTGCTGGCTTAATTAGTTTGTTTGCAAAAGCAGACAACATTGTTTTCAAAAATTTGTAAAAAAAAAAAAAAAAAAANAAAAAAAAAAAAAAAAAAAAGAAATTATTGTGCATTTCTTTTAATATTAGTTACAGTAATCTGATGTGGAGTATATGGAAGAGGATTAGGGCCACTTGGAAAAAAAAAAGAAGAGTTCTGAGATTAAAGTCAGAATCCTGAGATTAAAGAAAGAATTCTGATCTCAGAATTGTGACTTTGTTCTCAGAATTTTCACTTTAATCTCAGAATCCTTTCTTTTTCAAGTGGCCCTAATCCTTTTCCGTAGGGGTAAAAATTAAAAGATCTGAATAAATGAACAAAACACAAAAACGTACAGTTTGAATGCTATTATTTGTGACGCACAACAAAAAATATGACTTTACACATTTCTAAAAATGGACTTTATCTGTTTTTGTAAATGAGCTCTTCATATCCACCAATAAACAGCATTATCACAGGCTGAAAACAATCAAAGAACCACCCCAAAGCAACACCAAGTGCAGCACAAAGAAACATGAAGACTGCTGCGTTGTACGACGGCGAGTCAACCTGGGTTTGTCATTTGAAAACAGAGAAATCCCTTGGACTAATTTCGAAGTAAAATGTTGTTTTTTCAATTATTTAAATTTGTCAAGGAGACTGACAGGTGTGTGTGTGTGCATGAGAGAGAGAGAGAGAGAGATTGAGATTGTATTTAGCATCTAGAAGAGGCCTTGCGTGATTAGCTGACATCTTTCCCAGCTCTATTATTGGCTCTGGCCGGGCCTGCTCAACCTGTTTGCAAATATTCTCCTACACAGAAACTTTCTGGGAAATGAGGAAGTTGTCCCCAGCCCTTCATCATGTGCTTTGTTTGTTTTTTTAAGCTCCACATAGACCAGAGAAGAAGGTTAGAGAGACAGAACAAAGTCAAGGATCAGAGAGAAAACAGAGAGAGAGAGTCAGCATTGTTTCAGCTCGGAATGTCTTCATTTGTTTTGGACCTGTTGACATCTTATTGTTAGCTCTGAGAAAATGCTGAAGCTTTTTTATAAGTTAATTCCAGCAAACTCTAGGGTTTAATTTTCTCAAGGAAGCTGTCTCAGACCTGCTGGGGAACTCCAGTTTGATTTGCGGTTAGTGTTCTTCCCAATTTCTTTGTTTTTATTCTTTTACTTTATTTGTTTACAAAAACAATCAGATTTGAGGATGAAAGATTTAAGATTATTGTTACAATTATGATTACAGTACTCTAATAAGAAAAAACTGCAAGTAGAAACCATCAACGATCAAGGAAGAAAGGGAAATAAAATAAAAGCTGATTCATTGTTGCTAAGAAACATGTTTTTTAAATGGGGAAGTGCCATTTTGATGTTGATGATAAGTGAAAAATGTGATGAAAACTTCTAAACAAGTAATTTCCTAAAACCGTAAATAGAACATGCTCACACTTCTGAGCTTTGATGGATGTTGCTGTTTAACCCCACAACACTAGATTTGTTTTGCAGGATTAAAACAATGAGAAATTTAGGAGATTTATGCTGTACTTGCTGCTGAATGCAGTTTGTAATATCCAAAATATTAGCAACTTTTCATCTGAAGCAGCAAAACATTTTGACTGTACTCACAGGAAAGGAGAGAAAGCAGTTTTATTATTATGTGGCTGTGATGAAAGATGTGTTTAAACTGCCAAAACTTAGGTTACTCCAAACTGTCCAAATTTCCCCTTATATCCTACAAATTTTCATTAAAATGCTCACAAAATTCAATAAATGTTGTTTACCTCATATAGAGGAAATGTACTACAGATGCATTTTTGACTGGTTATCTGATGTTTTGTTTTTTATTTTTTATTTTTTGGCTCCATCAGTGAAAGCACCACTCCTTCAAACCTCCTTTTACATTTTAAAGAAGACCTATGGAATAAGAAATAAGAGAAACAGAAAAGAAGACAGAAGGAAAGAAGAGTAGCAAGGATGGAGAAGAGGATGAAAGGAGAGGTGATGAGGAAAGTGAAGGTTTCTCATGTTTGCATGCTGCTGTTGGCTCTGCTCCAACTCAACACACCTGTCTCAGGTACAACACTGCATTTAAGACTTTAACATATGACATTATTAATAAGATAAGATTAGACTTTATTGATCCTCAGAAGGGAAATTGGTTCACATGAGAATAGTATAAACTTGAGAGGTCCAATATCCATGCCGTTTCCAGTTGTTAAATGTAGTCCTTCTCATAAGCCTGCTTTCTTATAAGATTTACGGTATGTTGGAATTCATTCACTCCATGTCTTGAATCTGTGCAACCTCAAAAACTGTTACTGAGTTTTCAGATTTCTATAAAACTTCATTACTGGTGGTTTTTGAGCAGGAAGGAAAGCCTCAGCCTGAGCACAGGATGAGATCTGAAAGAAGTTCAGTAGCATTTTGTGATAACTCCAGCCTACCAAGAATATTGTCAGTGGAAAACATAGGTTACCTATCATTAGCATATTCAAATGTTTGTGAGAGGAACGGAAGAAGTTTGCCTAAGGTCACCAAGAAAAGGTGAAGGATTCTAAAGTCTCACATTACAACTGGACTGTGACTGAAAACACATAACAAGGCAGTACAGCATGCCATGACAGTTCAACTTTTCTTCATCTGATAGTGAAGTGCAAGATCAGAATCCATGCGTGATCTGTGAGCTCCAATTACACTTGTCATTTTGATTTTTTTTAAACAATCTGAGAAAAATCAAAAGAAAGGGGATAGGCTTTGACATGTTAGCATCTCTACCCCTGCATCTTCAGTTTCAGAGGAGTTTGCTCATGTTATAGGCTCATGATCCACTGGAAACAAAGGAGACTTCAGATTGGATGAAAACTGTTTTTGATTATCTGTGAATATATTCACATTTATCTTTACGTGGCTCAACTCTTTCCCTCCTTTCTCTAAATTCATTGTCTCTCCTCATTTTGTCATTCACACAATGTCATCACACCAGCTCAAAACGCCACCACACCACCACCACCGAACCCTGCAGCTCTCAATTACAACCCTCTCCCAGCCAACCTCACGGTGGCTGTGGGGGAGCCCGCGGTGTTTCACTGTGGGGTGTCCTCCGCCTCCTCCAAACTCAACTTCACCCTCTACGGGAGCCATAGAAACTACAGCCTCATCTGCCCAGGAGGATCAGAGGAAGATATCCTCCAGGTGAGGTGATGACCTTTGACCTTCAGCTCCAGTCATCTTTGCTGACATGATACTACACTTTCTACCAATCATGCTTAGGCAAGCTTTTTGTCATATTTCTCTCAGAAACTGATTTAGAGGGACCTGTGAGTTAGATTATAAAGGAGCCAAAGTAACACTGAAGTATGTATTTGGTCCTGGCTTAGTCTGCACTTCAGCACAGGGAGAGGAAAGCATGAAGAAGTAAAGTAGGACGATCGTAAACTTGTTTTTCAACTTGTTCCACTGCAGCTGCTGTAGCAACACCCTCATTTAAGTACTTTCATTATCATCAAAAAGCTTGCGTGTACAATACACACTTACTCTTACATTTGTTAAAGGATGAGTAGCTAAACTAAAAAAAAAACAGACTGCTGTAAAAGTGTCTCACCCTATTTTTCTTAAATTTCATATTCTTTTCATTCTCATTTCTCTTTCCCTCCTTGCTAAATTTGTCTCTGCTCTTCCTCTCCTCCTCTCTCTCTCTCTCTCTCTCTCTCTCTCTCTCTCTCTCTCTCCAGGCTCTGTATGGAAGCTGTGATGAAGCTGAAGGGGTAAAGGCTGTGTGGACCATCAAAGGAACTTCCTTCTCCGACGACACCACACGAGTCGTATGTCAGCAAACAAATCACCCTGATGCACCTCCTGCCTTCCTGCACGTTTATGGTAAAAAAAAAAAAAAAAAAAAAAAAATCCTATATCTGTCCTTCATTTCATATTAAATTAGGATTTTACTTTTTTTTCGATACACGCTATTACACATTTGGGGAAAAAAAGAGAAAGAACTTACTTAGGAAAGAACAATTAATAAACTTCTGTCCCCAGTTAACAAAGTCAGCCCCTATACATTTGGGAAATTGCATTTGTGGTCCCAATTCCTATAAACAACTATGTTACGGGAATGCAGATTATTTAATTTGTTTATAGTGTGATAAACAAAATCTGGAAGGGCATAAATGCTTGCGTCACAATTCATTCTCCATCGATCTCACTCCTTCACTCCATCCTGTCTCTTCAACTTCTAGATAATGGCAATAGCTACTCCATTCTCATTGGCTGTACCATTGGAGGCTTCTTTGGGATCCTGTTGGTGTTTGGTTTATCTTACGCCATGTTGAAGAGATCTGAAACCCTCCAGAGGTGCTTCAGTAAGTCACACTTCACTTCAAGTACCTTGATGTTAAATGTATTCAATGAATTGTCTTCATTTCTGTCATAAGGATTTTTCTTCATTTGTTAGTGATGTCTGGTGTCTTTCTGTTTAGGAGGAAAAGATCCTGAAGATGACACATCCACAATAGTAACGAAGGAGTAAAATAAAACAAAAAGCTGAGACTGACCCTTGATATCTTCAGTTCCTCAAGCTTGAACACACCAGTAATATCCTTCAGGGTAAAATATACTATAATGACCACTGAAAACACTGCTTGAAAAAGAATTACACCAGATTGCCTTCTCCACATCCAAAAGTTTAGTTCTCAAATCACTTTGCACTGCTTTTGTACACTTTAAAATTAAATTATTTGCTATGTGACGTGTGTGTGCATTGAAATTTGAACTCAAGAATTACAGTTATGGAATTATACACTCATGATAAAATGTGCAATACATCTTAGCCACAAAAATTAACTAAAAATGTGATTGTTCCTTCAAGTGAAGCTACTGATTGCAGCTCTTTATCTCAGCAGGTATCTGGTAAAATAAATGGGAGCAGATACGGACAAACTAGGGATCCAAAATGCTGAGCCCAGTTAGGAAATCTACAGTTACCCAGTTTGTCCACTAGAGGGAAGCACTTACAGAAAATCAGCCAATCATTTTATTTTCAAAGTGAAATTTTCACTTTAAGAAAACATGGTAAATACAATGCATTAATGTATATACAACATGTTCATGTACAATAATATTAACTTGAGATCAAGTAAAATGAATGTAAATTACAATCAAGATAGTGCTATGTATTTACATGTGGGTAAACCAAGTTAGATGGGGTAACGTTCACATGCCAAAAGTTTTTATATATTTGCATATTGAAGCAAACTGTGCTTCCTGTTTATTGAACTACTAATGCTGTTGTGATTAGTCATAACCTTTGCATAAAGACCAACACTTCTTAGGTCAACAGTTAACAAAGTTGATTTCAGGGATTATATTACTGTATTTATACTGTTTTTAATGCTCTCTATTCTTTCCTTTAATTCTTGACATGATATGCTCAAGTTTTTTGTTGCTTTTTGTTTTGTTTTTTTATACATCTTTGAATTAGTGTTCGACATCTGTGTGTTTCCTATGACCAAATAAAATTCAGATGAAGTTGAAATAAATTCTTTTTTTTTTTTTTTTTNTTTTTTTTTTTTTTTTTTAATGAATTCTCATATTTGTTCTTTGGCTGAATAGGTTTTGTCATATTTTCCTCAGGTTGTTTCCTATTGGCTCACTGCAGATCAGGTGTCCAAAAGAGGAATGTATTATGTGGTACAGGTATGCATGACTGTAGTCTGAACTCCTGTTGTCACCTGACAGAAGCTCAGGGCCAAGCAATGATTGCCCTCTAGTGGTGAAAATGGTAACATCACTTTCCCAACTCACTTGGAAAAAAAAAAAAATCACAAATAATGCAAAAATGGGCCCAACAGTGCAAACCAAAACCATACAATCTATACTAAGGAAGTTATTCTCACATTCTGTTCTGTCAGACTCATTAAACATTATTCTGATACCATTTGTTGCCATCAAAATTAAAGCCAGGAACAAATGCAAGAGCTTCTAAATAATGTCTATCACCTTCAAGTGTCTTCTTCTTCTTCTTCTTCTTTTCCTTTCGGCTTTCCCTTCAGGGGTCACCACAGTGAATCATCT